>JANHFN010005632.1:0-11263 GCA_032468175.1 Toxicocalamus goodenoughensis
AACACAAAGCTAAGCAGGGAGTCTGTGAGTCTGTGTGGGAGAACAGCAGATTTATTTGTTTACATCTCACTTAGCCCTTACTATTTATCTTTTCTTATACAGCACATATCACATGTCTTTGCCATTCATTATTCAACTGGTGGTCCTCTCCCACTAGTTCTATTGCCAAGTGAACTTGTCACATGGAACACATTTGCTGAAAAATGAAATAGTCCAGAAATATTTGTTTGCTTATTATTTGCTGTAAAGTTTTTCTTTTTCTAAAAGTAGCCATTTATGTTCTTCAGAAACAAAGTATTCCTGATACTTTTCACAATACATTGTCTTCACATGCCATGCATGCCTTGATAGATTAACTGTCATAATGGTGATATAATAAATAAAGTTACAACTTGTTCCAAAAAATAGATACACTGAGATGTAGCTTTTGTCTGAAATGAAACATTACTGGAGCTGAAATATGGCACATTTAGAATATGGAGCAATATGCAGTGAAACATGAAATATCAGGGAATTATACAATTTGAGCAATTCGCCACATCTCATGATAGTCAGAATGGAAAAGACTATCAAGTTATTATTCTACTCCCCTATTATGCATTTATTTATTTATCAAAATATAAGCTGCCTTTTGTCTTGGATCCAATTTAATGGCAGAAGTTTAGGCTAATATTAGATATTTGTTCATAATTCAGTTTCTGTTATAATCCATCTGTATGCTACTAGTTATTTATAGTTAAAAGATGGGATAAAAATAACATAAAATAAAAAGCATTTATTTTAAAAATAAAAATAAATAAAATAAAAAGTCATTGCCATAACCTTTAACTGGGTGAACTTCATAATGATAAAAGAACTGAATGTGTGTCCATGGAATTCAGACGTTCACCTTGTAAATCATCAACACATTAGTGGATCTTTGTGCTACTGTTATGGTTACTATGTGCAAACCTCCAGCAAAATATGTTAAGAGTCCATGGAACATGGAACATCCACATCCTGCTGAATGGAAAAATGATGGCAAGGCCTGATAGATGAACAGAACTAATAGCAGCCAATCATAGCATTGACATCCAGTGGGATCAGGTTTTAGATGAAAATTTATTATAAGAAATTAGTGAGAAGAGACTGATAACAGGACCTATGGAGAAGGTTTTACCATCAAAGCTCCTCTGCTGATGAACATCTATACTCCATCTATTGGAATAAATGAAGATATGTTTCATTTTCCTTTCAGAAAAACCTGGTATATCATTATTGTCAGCATCTGTGTACCAATTTTCATAAGGCAAGAAGACAGCTTGTGGAAACATAGAGCAGTTTTAAGACTGCTTCTGGGAACATAGAGATTCCAGGTTTATTCCTATTTTGACTCTTCCCATGTTCTGCCACTTTTTCTCCTACAGGTGGGGATAGAATAGAGACAATTGGGGCAGAGTCCTTGGGAGACATGGAGTGGCAAAAGAACAAGGGCCTGCTGCTTTTGAACAAGTGAGCCAGATACAACTTATGCATCACTAACACGATGTTTGGACATGCAAAGAAGTGAAAAGCAACCTGGATGTATCCCAGGTCCAAACACTGGCATCCCTTTCTCTATATCATAGTATGCAAGTATGATAGTTAAAGACACCACCAACACCTGGACCACACAAGTTGCTGAGTGCTGGACAGATCACAAGCTGGTTCAGTCAGTTCTCAAACTGCACATAGACCCTTTAAATTGTAATCAAGTAGGGAAACCATTCAACATCAAAAAAAAAAACCTATGAGGCCCAAGTCAAGTCCAACATTTTCAAGATGTATTTAATGAAAAACCTTCTGGCAATTTACTGCTTGTGGGGACCTGTTCTGAACAATGAATGCAGTTCAAAGATGTCATCACACAAAGTGCAGCACGTGTATACGGATTGAAAACCAGGTGCATCAAGACTGCATAAACAGGAGAGATTTCACATGCACACCCTCTGCTTCACTCTTGGCATTTGTTAGCAAGGCCATGTATCCAACCTAGAAGTCTTAGATTGTGCGGAGTCTGCCAGCATTATCAGAGGTCAAATGCAATGGATGGGACATATCATTAGAATGGTCAAAGACCATATGCCTTGCCAGTTGTTCTACAGTGAACTGGAGACTGTGAGGTCATCCACACCAGTGCTATACAGATGCTATGAAGGAAAACCTACACTGCTTTGACATCCAGCCAGCAGTGGGATCCTATCTGTTCCGCTACTGGTTCGGTGATCACGTGTGTGTGTGCACATGCACCTAACATGCACACAGTTTTTCCCACACCAGCTGAGGCCTGCAGCACCAATCAGCTGAGAGGATAAAGAACAGAAAAGCACAGGGGCGGGCGGCTTCTCTTTCCTCTTTTCTCTCTCAGCTGATCGTGGGAGGTTTTGTTTTTTTTTACTACCAGTTTGGGAGAACCGGTCCAAGAGGGTAGCATACCACCACTGCATCCAGCCAAAGAAGATGCAGTCCATTGGAAAGCCTACTTCATAACTTTGAAAACTGGTGCCACCAAAAACAGATGGAAAACCATGAGCAGATCACAGAATAACATCCCCAGTTATTGTAGCAATGGACTTCCAATGTCCCCATTGTACTAGACTTTGTGTTTCCAGATTGGGACTGCAGAGCCACTTCCAGGTTCAAAGATAAACTGTATGACAGCATATTTTCTTTGAATCCAAAAGATTACCTACATACATATACAGTATGGTTATCATCTATATACTTCCAGCAAAATATGCTAAGATTAGTACATATTTTTAAGGAGAACCAAGTGGATAATTTCTCTTTGCCTATAAACTAAGAAGCTTTTACATTGACAGGAAATTATTTTGAATAAATAGTAGCAATCTTATCACCTTCATATTTTTGTCAGTAGTTTCCATATAAAGGTTCATCCACTTAAGACATGAGTTGTGAAAAAGCCAACACATCTCTCTGCAAATGTTTGTACACTTGAATGGTTATTATAATTATAATTAGATTTATTGCACATTTTCAGATAGATTGAAGGCAGCAATTGTACTTCTGGTTAATAGTGGTTTACCTTTTTAAATCACCAGCCCTTCTCTTTAATTTAGTCAACAGTTACTGATAAAAAATACTGTACTGTTTGATTATTCTAAATGACTTTATAGACTTACTTCTAAAGGGATCTGGATTTGAAAATCCCTGGATATTTTAGGGTAACTCATAGAATTCATATTAGATATTGGAATTCCAAAATAATGGGTCTTGCCTGCAGCAAACACTGCTATTATCAGGACTTGCTTTAGATCACAAGACAGGCAGTTTGCAGTCCAATTTAATATGCATAGCATTTTTAACCTGGGACTATTGTATGTAAGCATATACACATATTGACTTAAGAGGAGAAAATCTAATCTTAAACTGCACTAGTTTCCTTTGCAAGTTATCAATGGATAAATCACATTATAATGATAAAAGATGGAATATTATAATTAACAAAGTATGCATCAAGATTTCTTTTTTCTGAATGTCAGGCATGAACGCACTGTTAGGTAGGCTTTCAGTTGCAGCAGGAAACCTGTTTGTCTCCTATACTTGAATTTAGTTTCTCCATAATTCTCTGGCATGGATGCAAATTTCTAAGCAAACTCACCCAAAGTTGTTAAAGAAAAGCAAAACCAGAAAAGCAGCTTGCTTCCAGGTCCAAATTAAGCCACTAGATTTGACCATTAAAGCTCAGATGGCATAGAAGCAGGTAATTTGAGGGAGAATCCCTCCTGCTTACATCTACCTGTGCTATCAGATCCAGGAGTAGAAGCATGTTGTCAGTCCATTCTACAAAGGAATTCTGCTTACAGAACCTAGGAGATTAGCCTTTTCTGCTGGCCTTTGGAATATCATTCCTTCCAAAATCCCTTAAAATGTTTTTTTCCAGAAAGCTTGGGGATCCCTGCCAACAGGAAGCCCATGTATTGATGTTTCCATTTTGTCACCTTGTTTCTTTTATTTATATTTGCTTTAATTGTTTTTGTATACTGTTTGAACTCTCGGTTTTATTATATGAGTAACAATAAAATAAAATAATAAAATTAAATAATACTGAACAAGCATTTTTCTCTAAGCTCTTTGTGACTATTCCGTAAAGCAGGAATATTGTCTCGCTGTGTGCTGAATGTTAATCATTAGTAGTGATCAGTGTAGAATCATGTATAGTCTTTTTCATTATTATTGTAAGAGGGTACTCGGGAGATTTGCTCATATTTTATCCCATGGATACGCTGTGCTATTAATATTCATCTTTGGTAGCATTCTTTGCTGACATTTTACAATCCAGGATCATGCTGATTTTGGTCCCTGGAATATCGAAAAGATTAGAGAAGAGAATGAAGAATATGGACCCATAAGCCAGGGGTGACAAACTCAATTTCATTGAGGGCCGCATCAAAGTTGTGTTTGACCTCAAGGGGCTGGGGGAGGCATGGCCAGGGTGAAAGTGGTTAGCTCAATGGCACTCATCGAGGCTCCATTTTCAGCAACAATGGCCTCCTGCAGCCTTTTGCCAGTGAAAATGGAGCATGGGGAGGCCATGCACGGACCACCCAGGCTCTGTTTTCAGTCACAACAGCCTCCTGCAGCCCTCTGCCAGCAAAAATGGAGCCCTGGAAGGCTGCATGCAGCCTCCCTGAGTTCCGTTTTTGCTGGCAGAGGATTGCAGGAAACTGTCATACCCAGAATGGAGCCCAGGAAGGCCATGCATGGTCCTCCCTATCTCCCTATCTTTTCTGGCAGAGGCACCACAGTCTGGTCCTTTGTTATTTCCAGGCTTGCAGACCAGATCTAAACACCCCGCAGGCTTTGAGTTTGACAACCCTGCCATAAGCCAACTGCTCAACTTAGTGCTGCTTGTCAGGCAGATGTGATTTGTTGGATCTCAGACTTATAACACAAGCTTATAAAACTTACATAACACATACATGAGAAGCCTGCCAGATCATTCCTAACATCCCCAACTCCACACCCCTTCTACCCAAGTCCATGGTATCTAGGTACGTATGTTCTCCCAGGTGATAAAATACCACTGAGAAGAAATTAGGCTGATAATACTTTCTCTTACCTATTCATTAGGTATCATAGCTATTGAATGAGTTCAAATAGAAAACTCTTCTTCTCTAGGACTAGCTTTTAAATAAATGATTCCAAATTATGTTTGTAATCAGGATGACCATGCTCACGTGCCAAGAGAAATCTGGACTTATTGGCTGCAAATTCAATCTCAATACGAGAGTAACAGTGAAGGAAATATTTAAAAGTATAGAAAGTCTAGAGTTATATACCAGAGTGAGCCATACATCAGTATACAAACACACACCTACAAAAATAGCAAAAAAACAAAACCGTACAACTGAGCAAAGCAGCACTTTAAAGAAGTAAAACACTTCTGACACTTTGTCTATACTTTCCCTGCTATGTCAAAATAATTGTTTAACATTCTGAATAAATGTGATCCAGTAGAATGAATTATTGGGAATTAGTACAGACAAAGGGATTCATCATGAAACAAACAATATTTTTATTATTTGCTTAGTAAAAGTTCTGTTTCTTCTAAATATTTGGTTTAAAAGTAAGTCTTTTTTATGTGTAGACATATTAAGAATGGTTTATTATACTGTTTATGATAAAAGACTGAGAAAATTTGTGAAGAATACAAGAGTCATGAGACCAGAAATGGGATAGAATAGATCTTGGTAGTACAATATTAACAGAGCAACAGAGAAGGAAGAAATAAAAGTAAAAGAAATTAAATGCAAGTAGAATGGCTGCAAAATACAGAACAAGCGTCCTATAAAAATACTAAACAGTATATATAAGCACCTAAGAAATTAGATGGAAAATGAATGTGAGGAAATATGATTCAGAAGATACTTGGAATACAATGAAAAGAACTATGTTACATAGTAGTGTATAAAGTTATGCTACTAAGAAATATAAAAAAAGGCTCTTTGGTAGAATGATGAAGTGAAATAGGCTATGGATAAGAAACTGCAAAAATGAGGATGAGAGAAGGTAATACATAAGGTGTATATATAGAAAAAATAGTTGCAAAGAATATAGTGAAGCAGATTAAAACTGGGAGAGAATGAGTTGTAGAAAGAGAAAAGACTAAAAATGATGTAACTATATGGATTTGATGAGATCCTCAGAAAGTAAGAGGCGAGGTTTAAAAAAAATACAAGGCAATATATGAAACAATATATGGATGTGGTTTCAAGGATGAAAAAGAGGCAATATACAGTGAACAGAGAGTTCCTTTCTCCTTATTTTCTTTTATTTTGCTTTTGATTTCTTACACTTTTCTGCATTCTGCATAATAACAAAAGTGAATAGTGTTATCGATATTTATGCACATACATATCTAGTTACCAGCCAGCTTCCAGACCCTACGTGATCATAGCTATTTCTTGATTATTTGTTTCTAATTTTATAATGGTTCTTAAAATTTAGTTTATTATTTCAGACATTTTCAAATACTTTGTGTGTGGCAGATTCTTCAGCTTGAGAAACACACAAACAAAAAAGTTCAGTCCCTTCCATATTTTCGGTGGATTTGCAACTGATATAAAGTGCCAAAAAATCTTTTTATAAAACCTTGGATTAGGGAACATGAGTGATATGAAAAAGTAAAACTTATTTCAAGAAGCATTTTGACTGATACAGTTCCTTAATATGGTTGGAGCAGTTCTATTTCTCAGCATAATTTAAAACATCAAAACACTGTGTGCTCTAACTATATTAAAGAATAATGATGAATCAATAATATTTTCATACTAAGAACAGATGACTACAACATGATTGCTTTACAATTTTAAAGTCTTGTTTTTTTCTGCTTAATTTACTGAGATATAATTATAAATGCAACAGAATTAATGAGGCAGTAGCCTTCTAAATATTGCTGAAGTGCAGTTTTTGGCCTTCTTTCTTGGTTTCAACATATAAACCAGGGTTGATATTAGCTGAAAATTTAGCAACATGTAAGCCATGGGTTACAAATCAAAGTAGTTTTCTGCAGGGAATTATACAAATTCATATTTGGAAGAAATACAATCACATTCCCTTGCATATATTTTTTTCCGCAAAATTTTTAAAAGTTATAATTGAAGAACTGAAGTGAAAATATGGAGACGGATTTAGAAACAGATTGATCTGTACATGTCTGTAGGACAGACCCTTGGAAATCATTTATTCCTTGAATGAAGTGTACTGAGAAATATAAATCAGAGCAAGAAATATGGGCAAGAATTCAAGGCCCGGCATTTGAAATACTGAAACTTTTTCTGTATTTGTTTTTTGGATACAAGGATATGGTTTCCAGTTGCAAGATTTAATTGCTAAGTTAATTTTTGCTTGGTTCTTCAAAAGTATTTTCTAATGAGTTGACATATTAATGCACTGACTTTACAAGTATCTTATGCTTGCAGTGTTGGTATAACTCCATGAATAGTGATTATAAAAATTCTAAAAATATTTAATAGAAAGAGAAATAAGGTTTTTTTTTATCAGTGCCAAACCATGGCTTCTCCCGACATAGGAGTTCAGCATAATTATGGCTAACAAAAGGAAAGTAAAGTAAAACTAAATTAAAACTTCTAAATTAAAGGAGCAATATCAAAATTAAAAAGCCATACGGTTAAGGAACATTTCTAAATTCTACAATATTGATGCTGAAGTGGTCTATTGCTAGTGAGCTGCAATTTTATATTATTCCTGACTGATAAAGCACCTCATATATTATAGACTGCATGTGGAAGTGATTGAAAATCATATAATTATGGTCAAACTCCATAAAATTTAGAAATTTTCTACATTAGTTGCCCAAATTGTATAAAGAAATCTACAGGGAAATATCAAGATTGATTGTACTGCTGACCAGTGGTGCTGAAGGGAAGACTATCAATATTATTGGGCTGATAGAAATAGGCACATACGTTAAGGGACTTATAAATATTCCTACTCCTGCATGAACCATAGGATATATGACTTTATATGATGTAGCAGAGCACAATTCTTTTAAATAGAGAACCATTCCAAGAAACTGTGTAACTGGGATTAATTAGATGGATAAGACCATTTTGGAATCTTTATTTTTTTTTAAATAGCATCTGCTTCATTTACAAGAAAGGGACAGCTACTTCTGACCACTACTCAATAAAGTGAATTGCAGCTCAAGTTCATTTAGATTCAGTCATTTTACAGATTCTGCCTTTGGGCAGATTCTCACTTTCCACTACTCCCATTGCCAATATGCTTTCTGAGTACAGAAACATCTTCCTCTGTCTCCCAGTCCTTCACAAAAGCCCCAGGTTTTTTAGCTGTCATTAAAACTGCAGGTTTTCAGCCTGAGTAAACCTTTCAGAGGAGATGGTGCCCAGTGATTGGATTGTCCTAATGGCTGTGTCAGCTGAACTACTTCTCTCCTCTCCCAAAATAGTCACTGATTTGGTGACCATTTTATCTTGGCCTATCAGAACATGGCTCAGCAGCAGTCATTTCCTTTATCTTTAATTTTTCTTAAAAAACAGAATCAGACAAGCCACTTGATCAGCTTCAAATGGGGTTCCCCAAGTTCACCGACAATCTTGTCACTGGAAGAATATCAATAGCACTTAGGCTTAGGCTTCACAGTGCTATACAGCCATCTCTAAGGGGTCTACAGCATATTGCCCCAACAATCTGGGTCCTCATTTTACTGACCTTCGGAAGGATGGAAAGCTAAGTAAACCTTGAGCCACTCAGAATTGAACTCCTGCAGTGCTGCATTCTAACCACAGCGCCACTTTGGTTCTTTGATATGATACTATATACCAAAAGAAGGGAGTCATTTTTCTAGGTTCTACTAAATGTTCTTCCTTGATAGTTGGGACTCACAACATGGTCTGGTATGCCAGATAAATATAATAATTTTAATATAACATTGCACTTGATCTAGAAATGACCAGCTTTCCCTGTCCCACCATCCTCTAGAAACTCATCACTTCATTCATTCCATACATCATTCAGGTGGCACTTTTTTGTTTCTATCCAAGCTCAGTGAAGCTTGTTGTCCTTGCATTCGATGTAACACATGCAGTACTGCAAAGCTTGCCTTCTTCTTTTTCACATTTTAGAATGTTTATGTTGAATAAAAGCAACTGCTATTTTGTTTTTATGAGGTTGAACCATCCATTTTTTCTTGCTACATTCATTCCATGAACTCACCAAAAAAACAAACATAAAGGAGAAGCTACTGAGATTAGAACTGAGAGAACAATCCCTAAGCAGAAAATCAGACAATGGTGAACTGGTCAATTCAAAGCTGACTGATGGGGCTTCCCTTTCCTGGGCAGATGGAAAGAGCCAGAAGCAAGAGAAGATAGTTCATATCTTCCGCCAATCATGATCTGGACCATCCTGGTTCCATTGAGCCACGATGACACAGTGGTTAGAGTGCAGTACTGCAGGCTACTTCTGCTGCCTGCAGGCTGCCTGTAATTTAGCAGTTCAAATCTCACCAGGTCCAAGTTGACTCAGCCTTCCATCCTTCCGAGGTGGGTAAAATGAGGACCCAAATTGTTGCGAGCAATTCTGACTCTGTAAACCACTTAGAGAGCACTGTAAAACAGTATATAAATCTCAGTGCTATTGCTATTGCTATTCCAACACACTGCAATCTGGACTGGTATTTCTGAAGTTGCCTTAGGAAAGAGATGGGAGTAGTGTGAAAGATCAGCAGATTAGGCTATAGTTTGATATTACTTTTCTCTCTATTTTTGTATATGGATGCTGCTGACATCCAGCTATTTCGGGTTCAGTGACACAAACTGTATCACTGAATTTGTTTGCAATAATGCTAACGGTATGAGAAACAACCTATTAAAGGACACATACAATATTCATCATTCCTAGAAGAAAAGGAACATTTTTATGGGAAATGTTTATGAATTTAAAAATAACTCCAAAGGAGACTTTTAACCTAGTACTTAAAAAGCAGCAAAAGTTGATTTTGCATACTATATTATCTTCAGTAACTGCTTTAAAATTTTTAGGGACAGAGCTGCTTTTGATATACTACAGTGACAATACAAACATTCAGAAAGAAGCAGTGAATATTTGGAACTATTTTCAATCAATCTTCATGTTCTTTTTTATTTTAAGATAAAAATAGCAACTCACAAGCCAATGACTAAACCAAAAAAGTAGGTGCACATATGGAGAGAAAATTGCTGTATTTTATTGAAATACGGTTGCATAAAAAGCACTGAAATAGATTGGCCCTAAGTATATTCTAATATTTTACTGATTTATTCCTTGAATACTATGGTACCTAATAGTTTTGACATTATTTAAACATTTCATGGCCACATGTGATATATGATATCGTCCTCCAGAAATATTGTTCATTATCTTGGTTATATTCTAAATATATGTTTCAAATTATAGCCCTGAACAAATTGTCTTTTATTATTTATACATTATTGCAGGTGAGAATCAGCATTTCACTTGAAAGACGTAATTTTAAAAACCATCTTTTCCTAGCAGTGGTCATAATGTTGACTTTTTTATGGGTTGCTAATCCAAATAATATTTCAAATATTGTCCTAAATGTGACACATTTGGCACAATGAAGGTGCGCAAATCTTTCCCAGTTCGATCCATCTCTGCTTTTGTAATAATGTATTTTTTACCAGAGCTTCACTAATATTCTTCATGTAATACCATGTCCTGCTAAACTCAGATATGAAATTTCTTGATTCTAGAGTTCAGTAAAAAAAAAACAGCTTTTATGATGGAAGTAGACACTTTACTTTTATCATCTATATCTATCATCAAAAAAGAGTCCTGCTGGCAGAGTGGTTAGAATGCAGTATTGCGGGCCAACTCTACCCCCAGTCTGGACCTCAGTCCTGGTGGGCTTGAGATTGATTCAGCTTTCCATTCTTCCAAGGTTGGTAAAATGATGACCTAGATTGCTGAGGGCAATATGCTGACAATGCTAACCATTCAGAGAGTGCTGTAAAGCACTATGGAGTGCTTTATAATCCTAGCTGCTATTGCTATTGCTATATATCTGTTATCTAGCTATCTAGTTATCCACTGTCATCTATCTACTTTCCATTTATCCATCTATTTATCTATACATATCTTATATTTGTATTCTGCTATCTGAATAGTTGGGAGGAGAGATTGGGAGGAAAGCCTGGCTCACCAGTTAATGATATTAAGTTTGTCAGCTGGAAATCTG
>JANHFN010005632.1:13281-23867 GCA_032468175.1 Toxicocalamus goodenoughensis
CACACACACACGCACACACATATATATAAATTTATATATATATATATATATAAATATATATATAATATATAAATATAATATATAAATATATATATAATTTTTCTTAGGTACTCATTTAGAAAAGCTTTGCTTTTCAAAGCCTTGCTGAGATTTTTTTAATTGCTTTGAACAAAAACTATGGAAAGACCAGACTGATGGTTTTCCTCACATCTTGCACCCCTCTGTAGTGTTTCAAAAAGGGGAGTCTTTAAAGTATGTCTTAAAAGGCAGCATTTGATGGCTGCAGCTTTTAACACAAAGCTAAAATTAGATTCTCTGATTATAGCACTGTCTCTTGCACTGTATTGTTTTCTGTAGCCCTAATAGATGAAGGGAGAAGTTTTAAATCCTGGGCTTAAATTCCTTCAGAACTGGCTTTCATGGAAACTCTTGGCAAGCTTTTAAAAATGTTTTTGACATATGAGTTTAAGCAAGAAAGTTTGATATGTGTCAATCCTATCTCTAGGATAGAAACTACAAAAATGAAGTTTTGTTAAATTCTACTTTTAGAAGAAAGATGAAAACTTTGTTAAGCTTAACAAAGTTAAGAACTTTATTAAGCATCAGTGTTACCATGCCGATGAGGGTTTGGATAACTACAGTAGAATGATTCAGCATAATGGATGGTGTTCAGTTTTGGTATTTTTGTCATTTGGTTGCCTCCGAGTATCAAGTGGTCCCATAGACGGAGTAACATTAGGAGCCAAAGACCTTGATACTTATGTCCACTTCACCTCAAACATTTCATCCAGTCATGGAAATGGAGTGAGATGAAATGATTTCTGACTGCAGGACTCAGAACGTCTCATGATCCTGATTAATGCTGCATGCCAAATCTTAGTTGAAACTTTAAGGTCATGGGTAGTAGGTCCAACATGGGAAGGGTAATTTCAACATCAGCTGTCACCAGGTTTTCCTTGATAAGTCCAAATGCACTTACCTTAACTTGGCCTAGCATGCTTGGTGCCAGAGGGAAAGAGATATTGGCTATTGTCAGCAGTGCAAAATTAGTTTCTGTGCTATCTGGATGAGCCAGTGAGTTATGTTGGTTTGGTTTGTTCTACTATGTGCATACATTTGGCTCCTATTATTAAAATTAATAATGTTTTTTTTAATGTGCAGTGTATTTCTTTTATTTTCTTTATGGCTGTATCAACACACATCTCTCCAGTCCTTGAATCAAAGGAAAAGTACATCAGCTTAATTTGTACTCCCCCACTGGCTGTACAACAAGAAGACTGGCAATTGGTGCTGAACATGTTCTTTTAATGGAAGACAATTTAGAGATAATGATCATTGATTTAATTTGGATGGAGGCTTTAGTTTGAAGTTGCGTAAGCGATAGTTTGCTGTACCAATGTTCTGTCATTTGGCTATTTCTGAATAGAAATTTCTTCTTGAAGAACACTAAACTGATATTCAAAAGTAGCCCAGCTGAGAAGTTGGTCAAGTGGAGAGACATTTGTGAAATAAATGAGATAGAACTCTTCTGAAAGGTAGACATTTCCCTCCTCCTCCATCTTACACCTCTTCATGTTACCTGTGACTATCATTTGGGATAAAAGAGGAAAATAGGCCAAAGAGGAAATTTCTTGCCAATTTTATTCTGCTTCCTATTTATCCAGTATTCCCTTCCTAGCTCTTTAATATTTATAGGAAGCTGCTAGATAAAGTCATCTGGTGGTCTGGGTTCATATAATTAGTATGTCGATGGTCCTCAATTTTATATCACTATCCTGGGTCATAAGAGAAATGCTTTTATATCCTAGCCCAACTTTTTATATCTGGCCGCTGTAGATATACAGAAGGCTGTAGGAGACAAAAGATTGAATTCAAATGTGATTAAGTTTCTGTTTGAAGTTTTGCATTTTCAGTCATTGCCAACATTGTATCTGGATGGCCAGGCATTTCCATGAAGGACAGAGTCACAATATGGGATAATTCTAGGCTAATGGCTCCTGCTGGAACAGTAGGTGGAGGCCATAGTATCAACTTTGCCTACTCCTTTGCTATATTTCCTAGTGCAGGAGGGCATAGGTGCAATAATAAATGTCCTAAGAAAACCTAGCTGGATTATTGCAATGTGCTTTAAATGGGTCTGCCCTTAAAGACTATCCAGAAACTATGACTGGTCCAAAATATGGTGAGCTATGTATTACCTAATTTAAAGTAATGGGTTCATATAATACTGATTTTATGATCCCTAGTTGTTTATTAGTTTCTGAATATAATTTAAAATGCTATTGCTTAAATATAAAGACCTCTATGACTTGACACCTAGCTACCTGCAGGACTGCCTGTTCTGAGTAGAATTGGCCAATCCATTAGATCACATAGCTAATTGTGTTCCCACACTTTCATAATCACTCACATCCTTTTTTACTTCCCAGTTGGATTACAGTAATATGCTATAAATGGAGTTGCCCTTGAGGAACATCTAGAAGCTGGTACAGAATGTGGTAGCCCAAGCAGTAGTGGGTGGGCCTCAATCTATTTAGATAAACCTTCTACTTTGGAAGTTTCATTAATTGCTAGTAGAACTCTAGATGATATTTATTGTGCTAGTTCCATGACTACACATGCAAAACCATACATCGTTCTGGTTATCTGAAAGATCTTATCCTCTGGCATTCATCTACCCATTCAGCTAGATCACCAGTATCAATCTTGTTGTGTAACATTGCTGTCACTGTTGTGGTTCGCTGGCAGCCAGTGCAGATGGTAGCAGAATCAGATATTAGGGAAGAACAGGAACCAGTCTGGGAGTCTGGGGAGGACTCGAACGAGGGTCCTGTGTCTGATACAGAGATGGGGCCAGGACCATCTGGGAGTTATGTGCTGACTCCAGAGCCTCCAGAATCTGGAAGCAGTGAGACAGAGGAACAAGGGGAGCCTTATCCCAATGTGTGTGTGCACAGAGCTGCCAGAAACAAGAGCAACTAAGACAAAAAGGGCAACTCGGGAGTAAGGCTTGGAGATAATTGCCTCTCCCATAAGGTATAAAGGAAGTGCAAAGGTAGGAAAACCTGTGCAGGAAGCAACCTCATTCACTCTGATCGGTTTGGACTCTGAAAGCTCCATGTTTAATTTGTTCTCTGGTTTTAAAAGACTAATTGGGACTTTAGTCATTGGCAGCACTTCAAGTCAGATAAGGTGCATTCTTATCAGAATTCTTCTGAAGAACATTGACAGCTTTCCTGGGACTATTTATAACTGGTCGAAACTCATTCCGGGCTGTGAATGACAATAATTCACAAACATTGAACTAAAATAAAAGGGTTTGGGGTTTGTGTCTCAGGAAGCCTTGGTCAGAACAGTCACATGAGATTTTCTGACATTTTTCCTTTTGCGAAGCTGAGGTGGGTGTGGCCTGTGCATGATGCATCTGACCTATAGGCCATCAGTTTGACATCCCTGAGCTAGATCTTACAGAGTCAGCTATATCCCTGGAACTGTCATTTTAATGGGGTCTTGGATTTGTGTTTTTACCATTGCCATCTTCATTCTTTGGAAGTCTCTGTTTTGGTCTGCCGGTGACCTGTGGAGCTGGAAGCAGAGTCAGACAGTGCGGAGGAACATGGTCCTGTTCAGGAGTCTGGGGAGGGCTCGGACAAGAGATCTGCATCTGACAAAGAGATGGGGCCAGGGTCATCTGAGGGTTATGTACAGACTCCGGAGCCTCCAGAATCTGACATCAGCGAGGCTGAGGAACAGGGGAAGCCGGTTCTCAGTCTGTGCTTGCGTAGAGCTGCCAGAAGGCAAGAACAGTTAAGACAAAAGGGGCAACTCAGGAGTAAGGCTTGGAGATGATTGGCCTCTCCCATAAGACATAAAGGAGGAGTAAAGGGATATGAGCCTTTGCAGGAAGCAACTTTGTTTGTTCTGATCAGTTGAAACTCTGAAGCTCCGTGTTGACTTTGTGCTCTGTTTGGCCTTATAAAGTTAATTGGAAATTATCAGCCTTATCCCGAAAAGACTGTGGCAGACTTCTGATGGACTATTCACAAACTAGGACTCATTATGGGCTGTGAATGAATGTAATTCACAGCTGTTGAAATAAAAACAAAGGTTTTTGGGACTAAGCATGTGATTGTTACTGTCTCAAGAAGCCTTGGTTAGAACGGTCCCTTTAGTAGAGTTTCATCCCTCCTGTGGATGCTTTATAATACAGTATAAAGATGAGTTTGCAATGATCATGGTTTACTGTTTTTTATGAATGTTGTTTTTATATCACTTGGGTTATAGAAGTTCTAAATCATTTATTATGAGCCACCTACTACATCTAGGAATGGGCAGCACCCAAGCATAATGAATTGTAAATGTATTGATTTTAGATAGTACTGTGGATCATTTAATATTTATTGCATTATAAACCTTGTAGGCTGCTGAGAGTCATTGGATTGTGGCAGGAGTACAAGATTAATAAATAAACAAACAAACAAACAAGTGCTGCTGCCAGTGAATAGACATGACCAAGAGCACTGGAATTAGCCAATAAAGTGTGTGAAATGATGCTGGAGTAGAGAAATTGTTACCACCCTCTCAAAGGAATAAAACTGATAGTGTGAAGTATGATCACACAAAATCTCACAGTGGCAGAATCAGCAGCAGAAAACATCTTTGGAATAAACTACAGACAGTTGACAAAATCCAGTTCTCTTCTTCAATTTGCACCAGTACTTTCCCAAAATAGATCTAGTGCCCTTTTGAAAGAATGATAAACTCTTATCACTTTCACTTATCACTTTAAGAACAGGTCTATTGCTCTTCTAGAATAGTGATAAACTTGTGAACATAAGAAGTTCTTATAATATCCAATATGACATTACTCAGACAGAGTACTTAGTATCCTGACTCTCTGGCAGCCTAAATCAAATGTCTATGAAAAGCAATGTCAATGTTGCCCTATTAAGCTTAGGTCTAGATGCACTCTGTTTATGCAGCCCATGGTACCTTTTTGCTGCATCAACATTTCTTCTGTCCTTTTAGCACCAAGTCTAAAAAAAAAAAGAATAGTTAAGTACGAGCCAAGATGTGAGATGAACTCATGATTATTCTTGTTTTCTATGAGCTATAGAAGTTGTAATTTACATATGGCATTTAAATTGATCCATATAATGGGACTAAGAAGAAAGACCTTCTCCATCATTGTTCCTTCCCTGTGAAACAATATTCGCTTCCAGCTTGTTACTCTTTCAAATGGCCTGGGGACCCTATGTTGATACAGATCCCATCAATTGATTTTTTTTTAATTGAGGGGTTTGGAGTTATTTTGGGTTTTACTTCTGTAAGTCTCCTGGAGTCACTCGGAGTGAACTGGGAGACCATATCAATTTTACAAACAAACAAAGTGACAATCAGGCAGGCAGGATGTATTTCCCAGGATAGGGCATCTCTCTTAGGGGGAACCTCTATCACTAATGCTCACTCTAAAGGAAGAAACTGCTTTGTTTGCTTGCCTGTTTTTGGCAACCAGACAGAAAATAAGTCTTTAGGTGAACTTTTAAGTATTGATGTGGAAGGTGACAGTCTGTATTAGTGACTTTGCAAGGTTAGGTTCGGCACAGGCATATAGATTTAGAAGAGAAGGGATAAGAGAATTTTTAAAAACTTCATAGACTGACTGGAATTAATTTAACATTTTCTTCCAAAGTGTTCTCCAGCTTGAAAGATGAAATTGATTGAAAAAGTGTGTGAGGAAAAAAAAGCATATACTATCTGGTTCAAAAGTTAATATATTAAGGACACAGGACTCCATTTCCTTTTCCAGAAAGTCCCTCCATCCCTTGAGCCCTTGTTCTGCATCTGTACTGGCAAGGTTTCATGGTATTGTGAGCACCACTCACATTGGCTGGGAAGGCACCAGTTGGTGGGGTTTGTCGCTGCAGTGAATCCATAGTTAGAAACATATTCTTACTGCCAGACTTTAGCAATGAATTGTGCTATGGGTAGGGTTGCTGTTTCATTCTTATTTTCTCTCCAGATTGTTATAGTGGAAAAAGTAAGCAAAACAGGACAATTAATTGCCTTTGTATTTTCCCACAACATAGTCAAAACCATTGTAACGCATGGTGTTGTGTAATTGTTTGCTTACTTTTAATGGAAGATGTTGCAAGCTCTTCAGCATATAACAACACTGACATGTTAGGAAATAAATAGGCAAATATACAAATACATGACTGGGTAAAATTAGTTTAGTATTAAATAAACAGGTTTCAAATCATTCTTAAATGCATCCCAGGAGCCAAAATTGGGAAAGAACAGAGTTCCATAATCAAGGATTTAGTTTCTGAAATACATATAAATAAGATGAAGCAACATATAAAAAGCCAACAGAAAGACTCCCATTTTTATTAATTAGTTAATTAATTAATTAACCCTATTTATACTTTGTATTTATTTATACTTTGTATTTATATTTTGTATCAACAGGAGCATACTAGAGCAAGGAACAGGGAGTGGTTAATGCAGTAACTGACTGCAGGTTCTTCAATACCAGTACCAACAATTGGCATTGGACTCTGGATATCATAGGACGCTGATAAAAGTCCTGAGAGGCAGAAATATCAGGAAAAAAATAGATTAAGAACAAAACATACTGCAAAGTTCTGGACCAAGATTAATGATCGAAGAAGGAAAAAGGAAGACACGCCTAAGACTGTTGAGGTAATGCCTAAAAGAGAGGCCACCAAGGCCTGAACTAATAAATCTGTAGTGTCAGTAGACAGGACTTGTTTAATTTGGCAGAAGTTCAATAACTGAAGATGACAGACTCTCACAGTTATCATTATAAATAGCCAAAGAAAGAACACATCATCTAGCAGAACCCTGAAGTTCTTAGCCACTGTCATTGGAATCATCTCAGAGCTTTGAAAGGGAAAATACAGTCCAAACACCCCTTTCTCTTTTAATATATCATCCACAATGAGAAGTCTGAAAAGCATTTTGAAAGAAAGCACTGTCCCTCCTTAATTATCTCAGGAAAAAACTAGGGGGAATGAGCAGGGGTGGGATTCTATCGGTTCTATATGGTTCTTTAGAACTCCTTGTTAACTTTCTAAGCAGTTCAGAGAACTGGTAGTTAGAAGCAATCTCCTTTTGTTTTTTTCCACCCTTATTACATTCTTGCCAGTATGCCTAGACTTCCTGTTAAGCTTCTGAGGCTTAACTTTCTTAAAGGGGAAGGGTTGTTTTAAGATTTTTACACTGCTGTTGGGAGGAAATACTTCTCTGGACAATCAACACTTTGAAGAAATAATTGAATAATGAAACAAAGCTTTTAGTGATAGGGAACCAAGATGAGCGACATTCAGCAAGGCTAGCTAGAAAGATTGATATTCAAATGTGAGTTTACATACCCTTTCTGAGTTTTGGTCTAAATCTTGTTTTTGGTGAAGGTTAATTCTGTGCTTGGTGATGTTTAATCTTGTGTTTATTGATGGGATAATTTTCCCTATTCAGCTTCAACAAGCAACAGCTACTATTGTGATTTAATTATTTGTATTGTGTTTGAATTTTTTCCTACCTCATGGTTTCTTTTTCTATCTAGGGAGGGGGTCTTTCCCATTGCTTTAGTACTATCTGGCACTGTCCTTTTGGGGTGTACTTCCAAGAGGCAGGATGCAAGCTTGGCACTGATTTTTTTACTGCCTTTCTGGAGGGCATGTGACCTTTCCTTAAATCTGGATGGTTTCCTTAGGATATCTTGTGAGGTGAATGAGGCCAGCTGGTATCTTTAAGTGTTGCAAATGAATTTAAGGATTGTTTTTCCTGGGTGTGTTTTTTTCTGGAGAATTTAAATGACCTCTCTCCTAAGGGTTTCACTTTATGAGCAAGAGATGGCTGCTTGATAGTTATCACTGCACTTTAACTATTTCATTCCTCAAGGTGCTCTGGCACTCTGCCTAATTTGTAACTCTGGCTTGCAGGTATTTTTAATCTAATGATTGGTATTTAGCGCAACTTTTTGCAAGCAAAGAAGCTTTATGTATTTTTGTACAGGTAATCCTTGACTTACAACAGTTCATTCAAAGTTACAATGGCACTTAAAAAGTAACTTATGACCATTTTTCACGCTTATGACCATTGCAGCATCCCCACTGTCATGAGAGGCCAGGCGAGGAGAAGTGCCCTTTGACATGAGTGAGGTTGAGTTGGCCATGCCTACCCAGTCACATGACCAAGCCACACCCACCAACTAACACCCACAGAAGCAGTTGTTAAAAAAACTGAATCCCACCCCTGCCTTCCATTCAATTAAGTCTGATTCGTATAGACTGTCTGGATCCCCTGCAGTTTCCTTGGCAAGGTTTTTTAGAAGTGGTTTGCCATTGCTTCCTTCCTAGGGCTAAGAGAAAGTGATTGGCCCAAAGTCACCCAATTGGATTTGTGTTGTTGGAAGAAATATCCTTCAGGGTTCAGTTCTAAGTGGGGAAAAAGACACTGGAAACATGGAGGCTGTTTAGAAGGATGGTTTAATAGTGGACAAGGATCACATGCCTTGGAGCTCCTGGGTGAAAAAGGGGAGAGATGCTGAGAATCCCTTGGTTTCATACCCTCTATTGAGCCCCTGTTTCCTGTGTAAGAAATGTATCCCATTGGATGTCAGACTCCCAGGGGTGGGAGTCTTAGCTTACTTTGTAGACTTTGTCTGGACTACATGGCTTCACCTGAGTGCTGGCTAATGCAATCTTCCTAGGTGCCATGTGGTGAGATGGGTAATCCTATCATTTCCTGAGGGCCACGTCTTAATTCCATCAACCTGGAGTTGAAGGGGGGGCAGGGAGCTGCAGGAAGTTGCTTTGTCTTTCAAACATGTTTCTCCTTTTCTTCATCCAGGGAAATATAATATTCTACCTCTTTAATATTTCCTAGAATATTTCATTCTTCTCGGAGAGGGGTGGGTGCTAACTTTCTGTCTAAGGCAGACAAAGATTCACAGTCTCACAGTCTCTAGTGTGATGCTATAACTGCTACATCAGACCGGCTCTCCTTAATCTATATTGCTTTGCTTTCTTTGGTGGCCAATGTCTTTGTCTCAGCAGAAACAGTCTTCTTCCTCTGAAGATGCTGAACTCCCAGTGGAGTAGTCTTTGGGCCATCATGGGAGTTCTGCTCATCCATTCAGTGGCAGGAGTGCATAGCCTCTGTCGGTGTTGGGACATAGATACGGAAGTGAAGATGATGGTAAGTGGACTGTTTACCTAGCACCCTCTTTTTCTTAGATGGCTGTATTTGGGAGAAATGGCACAGAACTTAGAACGTCCAATGAAAAGGTTGTGAATTAAATTCAGGTAAACCCAATAAAAAGCCTTGTAACATGTGTATGGAATTTGTTACCCAATATTATAAGTGATAGTTACTCATTTATATGGGGATTAAATAGAGATTATTGTCCTTGATGCTTTCTGAGCTTGGTTATTGTCTTGAAGACATTTCATTACCCAAACCAGGTAACTTCAGCAGTGCCCTGATTATGTTACCTGGTTTGCGTAATGAAACATCTGCAAGAAAACAACCAAGCTCAGAGAGAACCATGGGTGCTATTTTAAAAAAAAATCCAGATGGCAATTGATTGTGGGCACATTACATAATTAAAATCAAACAATATTTTTTTTAAAATCATGCCTTATTATCTATATACTGGTCTAGATTTTCACGGCCAGTATCTGTAGTGCAATCTTGAGCTTCAGAGTTTAATGACTGTGGTTTAGACAAGCGGTCGCCAACTGATGGGCCGCGGCCCACTGGTGGTCCACAAGAAAATCTTGGTGGTCCGCAGAGAAATGTCACCCCCCAGAGCCCCCCCCCAAAGCAATTAATCCAGGCTGCATGGGAACACATGGCTGCGCCACCCACATGGCCCATGGGAACCCTCCCCATCCACTCACTCCTTACCTGGCAAACATGCCTGCTAAGTTGCTATTTTCCCTTTTCCCCCCTGATCATCAGCTGTTCTGTTGTGCCAGGAGATTTAGATTAGCTAGAAAGCAGGAAATCATTGCATTTCTTGTTTTCTAGCTAGTCTTTAGATCTTCCTTAGGACTGAAGCAGGGGTGGGATTCAACAGGTGTTACTACCAGTTCGGTGACTACATTTTGATTAGATCAGATCTCTCTCTCTCTCTCCCCACCACCAACGTCAGCAAGCCACTCTCAGTCAAAATTCATATTAGTGGTCCTTGGGGTTTAAAATTATGAGCTTGGTGGTTCCTGAGGTCCAAAAGGTTGGCAATCCCTGGTTTAGACAACAGATCTCCTGACATTTTGCCAGCAATCTTGAGAGTATCTCCTTTTGTCCCTATTCTTAGTACATCTTAGCATTTCCTTTTGTCTTTACTTCTGTCATCTCTAACAATTTTGTGAAATTGGGAAATGTGATAATGCAATGTGTTTGTTTGAAAAGATCCTTAGCAGTGCAAGCAAGCTTTTTGCAGTCAGAGGTCACACTGTCTGTCTGTCTGTCTGCCTATATCTATGTATGTATGTATGTATGTATGTATGTATGTATGTATGTATGTATGTATGTATGTATGTATGTATGTATGT
>JANHFN010005634.1:15936-31808 GCA_032468175.1 Toxicocalamus goodenoughensis
TGGCAAGGCTCTTTCTTGTCAGAGCTAATTAGTGGAAAGCAGCCTTCAGAACAGAATTCGTTATTAAACCTTAAAAGATGGGGCTGCTGCCTTTGTCTGTGTTTGCTCTTTGGGGACCCGGTTGGGTCAGAACAAGTTGGAACAAGTTGGAACAATCCCCTGCTCTAGCAGGAAACCCTGTACCATTTCAGACAAATAGTACAGGGCCTCCAAACTTGAGGGGCACCAATACCAGGGAAAGAACAATATGAGTCAATTGCCAAGTGTCTAAATTTTGATGATGTGACCATGGGGATGTTGCAATAGTCATAAATGTGAAAAATGGTCCTAAGTCACTTTTTTTCAGTGCTCTTTGTAACTTTGAACCGTAACTAAATGAACTGGTGTCAGTCAAGGATTACCTGTATTTCATTCAGCAGCCTCATAATGTCTGGACTTCTTTCTCATAGCCAGGTTTAGAAATTTTGTTATTTACGTACCTTTTCAATCACAACTCCACTAACACTATCCAATGCCTGCTCTCCCCCATTTTCTCTATGCAATTTCTTCCATGTAGCTGCAAGTACGCGAGACATCTTTCTGCTTATATTCAGCCACTGACTTTAGAATGCAAATCAAAGGGGTTTTTCTTTCCAATTACAGAAGACAAACAAAATGCCAGCTATTTTGAATAGAAGTCAGGGAAATGGATAGGAAGCATATCCATTAGTCATATGCAGAGGTCTGAAGGAGTTAAAGGTTTCAGTGATGTACTCTCTCCAAGCAAAATTTCAAGGTGAATGTTCTTGCATTTATAAACAGCAGCAAAGCAGGGTAGCATGCTGTCTTATTTAAGGAAAGTGGTTTCTGGCCATATATAGAGCATGCACCAATTGCCCTGACTTCAAGGTCCAGCCACCAATTGTGATGCAATGGCTTCACCTTACCTCTTTACAAGGCAGAGTGCACTTTTCTCTACCCCAAAGCAGACTAAATTAATTTCAGCTGTCATATAGAACATAGCGTTAAACAAGAGCGCACTTACTTCCCACAGGCTTAATATCTATAAGCCAGATATTGTAAACATACTCTATTCATCTTCTGCAACATTTTCAGTAATTAGGTACAGCGACTGTTTGTGGGATAAGGTGAGTAATCAATAATTAATGGATGAGAGTGGCAGAGAGATCATTGCAATAGCATAGTGTGAAACCCTGACTCCAAATCCATTCTTCTACCTCTCATTGGAAGGGATTGAAGACTTCTGCTTGATCAAAACAATTGTTGAAAATATAATCCCTAGAATAGGATGAAACAATCAGTTTTTGGCCTTCTTGAAGGTCTGTTGATGTCACAAGAATTTAGAGAAACAGGGAGGTGGTTGACACATGCTGCAGCTAAAATGCAGCGAATTTTATTCCTCACATCTTACCATTGACTATGCTAGGTAAACTTGATAGATATTGGAGTTCAACAAGAAAATTCTCTCTCTGTGTTTGAAGGAGATACAAATGCAAGGCAAAGTTTGTTAATTAGCAACTCTCTTTTTTCTGATCAGATCATCTCTATTATGGAGAGGACTGGGAGAAAAGACAAGAAAGCCTTGACTCATCAGAACAGAAAAGATCCATTTTCCTTATACTCAACCAAGATCAATGGTAGTATGCTACTGGTTCAGACCAGTTGGCGGAACTGGTAGTAAAACTCCAACGATCAGCTGAGAGGAGAAAAAAAGGTGCTGCAGGGCTCACTCAGGCTGGTGTGTTGGAAAGCTGCTCATGTGCATTAGGTGTGTGTGTGTGTTAGGTGCATGCACAATCACCGAACCAGTAGTGGAACAGTTAGGATCCCACTGCTGACCTGGATATTATTTTTTAAAACATTTTATTGTCTCCATGGGAGTGAAAACAGCACCTAATGGGGTTTTTTCAGTGGAAAGAAGAAGTCAGGAAATAAATGAGCAAGATAATAATGATGAGGGATGTTGAATCATAAGGCTGAACAGGATCTTGGAGGTCTTCTAGTATGCCCAAAGCAAGAGAACTTATACCATCCTGGACAACTGGTTGTCTAATATTTTCCTAAAAACCTCCACTAATGGAGCACCCACAATTCCAGGAGGGAAGCTGTTCCATTGATTAATTGTTCTTACTATCAGGAAATTCTTCCTTGGTTCCAGATTGAATCTCTCTCTGATGAGCCTTCACCCATGTGCTTCTTATCTTGCCCTCAGGTGCTATGAACAATAAATGGACCTCCTCTTCACTGTGGTAGCCCTTTAAGTATTGAAAGGTGACTATCATGCAACTCCTAAGCCTTCTCTTCATTAAGCTAAAGAATTCCCTTAGCAATTTACCATACAATTTAGCCTCCAGACCCTTTATAATATTTGTTGTGCTTCTCTGCACTCCTTCTAGGCCTCAGCATTTTGTCTGTGTGTGTGTTGTGGTGGCCAGAATTGGATACAGTGTCCCAAGTGTGGCCTCACTAGTAGAATATACAGCAGTATTATCATTTCCTATGATCTTGATGCTCTCCCTCTGTTGATACCGCCAAAGTGTTACCACTGTTGATCAGACCAGAGATGTTCCAAATTGAGGGAATATCTTTTTTCATCTTTGGTGGACATGTAACAAAGTTAGAATATACTGGGATGTATTTTGATGCAGGATATTTTAAAAGTGGAAGTATAATTGTAATGTAACCAGATACATTTTTTTGGAGTTAATAGGCAAACTTTTATTATATGATAATGGCAGTGAGACTTTTCTATATTCAAAGGTGGAAGAACTTACAAAAACCTACAATCGAAGAATGGATGGTGAAGATGATTGAATTGATTAAATGGTGAAATTGAATGAAAAATTGACTTTTGGATTTGCTGATCAGTAACATATAAGATTATTGCAGTAATGTAGACAAATGTTATCCTTAGATCAATAGTTTGTTGTACCTTTTAAATCTATATCTGTACTAAAGAAAGTCAGAAGTCATTCTTTTTCTATCTTTCTATCTTTCTTACTTTATTTTTTATTTTTTCTCCACTTTTATTTTTTCCCCCTGAGTTTTTTTTCTTTTTTCTCTGTATTTATCTTTTAACTTTGTACTGTTTTTGGAAACCAGTGAAGTTGGAAATGATGAATGTTGATTGGGTCATATCAGAATCTGTACGATTTTCTCCTCGATTTTGTGAAGATACTGATTTTCATCAAGGAACTACACAAAACCATGGAAAGGAGGTTTGAGAGCCCCATATGGTTTGGGACCCCTTTATAGTCCATTCATTGTCAGACACTAGTCTGGTATCACTTGGTGTCATGTGGGTATCACATTTAATCCATGTAGAATGGCTATGCATTAAAATTGAGATATGTACTGCATGCAAGACATAGGTTCCTCCTCTGAATCATTCCAAGTCTGGTTCTGCACAAGCATCCACTTGAAGTTTTATCCTTGTGATAGCAGATCTTGTCTGTTGTATCTTGTTTTGGATTTGAGCTGATATTAAGCGATGTGGATTTCTGGCCATTTTCTCTGCACTTCCCTGCATATGGCTGACTTTAAAGGCTGTATGATAACTATAATAGACAAGCCTACTGAGATTGCGATACTGAACATCCTTTAATCCATTTTTCAGAAGAGTAATGGGGCACTACTTGGCCATTTGTTGAAAAATAATTAAACAGAATGCAGATCCGTCACGGGAAGAAGAGCCCAAACATTATCTTTTTAAAGCACATATGTTTTGACAGAAACCCTAAAGGAAAAAAAAAGAAAGGAAAGAAACTATAGTAGTGACAAAGAGACAGTGTAATTTGGTCTGAGTTTAGAGTAATAGTGGGAAAAGGCAGATTTTAAGCCATCTGTCCACACTGAAGCCTTGGAAAATTTCCAGAGTCCTCAATAAGTTTCTATCTAGGAATCATTGCAAGGAGGTTCTTGAGAAGAATTATATCAACATATATAGGTATATAGATTTGTGTTTGTGTATCTAAACAGGATATTTCACAGACCTGCTTCTGAGCTATAAGAAACCTATATAAGATCAAGAAATCTGAATATGTGCCATGACCAATGAAATCCAGTCTAACTTTACATAAATATAGCTCCTTCTGAGAAGACTAGCATAGCAATGCAGAACAAATCCGATTTTTCTAGTTTCCAAATAATGACAATTTTTAATCTAAAGGGTCCTTGGTACTTCCTGAGCTTGCTTGTATACTTGCAGAAGTTTCATTACCCAAACTAGGTAACCTCATCTGTGCTAGTAAGGGGAGCTATTTGCTGTCAGTTTATATATTCTGGTGGCTTGCCCTGTCAGTGTTGGTGAAGGAGCTCTTAGAGATTCTTTGGTTGGACTGCTGGCTGCTGGCTATTTTGGCAGGCTCTTGATTGAGGTATTGTGTACTTGATTGTTGGTCTAATGTTAACATTGGAGTTAATCTATGCTGATCTGGGTACTTATTGATGGTGGAGAAGCATTTGGGTCTTTGTGCTTCCTTTTGGGCTGGTTGGTTGTCTTGCTTGCATAGTTTCTAGATGTTAATTTTTATGTGTTTATTTGGCCAGGCCAAACCCAAAAACACCAGGGAATTTCTAGAAGTCTGGCACATTGACAAATTAGCCATCAATAAATAAGGTAAAGTTTCCCTTGCACATACATGCTAGTTGTTTCCAGTTCTACGGAGTGGTGCTCATCTCTGTTACAAATCTGAAGAGCCAGTGCTGTCCAAAAACATCTCTGTGGTCATATGGCTGGCATGACTAAATGCAGAAGGTGCATCTTGTTACCTTCCCATCAAAGTTTACTTGCTTTCAAACTGCTAGGTTGGCAGAAGCTAAGACAAGTAATGGGAGCTTACTCCATTACGCGGTGCTAGGGATTTGAACTGCCAAACTGCCGACTGATCAACAAACTCAGCATCTTAGCCACTGACCCACCATGTCCTGAACATCAATAAATACATAGACATTAATAACATCAACAGACAAAATAGACAATCAACCAGAGAATCAGAAACAGAGAAAATGAAATAGTAAAGTTATTGTAATGTAAAATAAATTATATTTATTTACCTGGTAGACAAAAAAGACTAGGTATATTGGATTTACATGCGTACAGACATTTTGTGAATCTTTGTTTTATGGCTAGTTGGTATCCCTTTATGAATTCAAAGCATTTTGATCTTTTGAGCAGAATAAAACAATTTTTTTCATAATTCTTTTTGATGCCACCTGTCAACATCTCCCAAGCTGTTCTGAAAAACTCAGGTGGATAATTGCCAAAAATGACTCACTTTATGCAGGTGTTCATTTTTGTCTGTGTCTGTCCGTCCATCTGTCTGTCAGATCATTGTTTGCGGAGATTGATGGATATGACTTTTATTGAGACCAATTTAATGAAAGAACTCTCCAGAACTCTGGTCTCCAACACAGTCCATGGGGGTATTAATATATCTGTTGATTTCTTTCTTGGCTCCTTTCAAGCTTTCTTCCCATTTGTCTGTTAACATCCTTATGTATTTTTTAAACTGTATATATGTTTTATGATTTTTTAAAATGGGAAATTGACATTTTACTAAGCAAAACACAATTTTCAGTATTATCTTTGTTTTCTAGAATGTCTCTGATTCCCGTGTCCAAAACCCATGCTCGTCTTGAAAGGAAGTTTGCTTGTTATGAATGATTGTGTTGAAGTTTTACCACCTTTGTTTCTATTTAGTGAGTGTGTTTATTCTATCTGTGTGTGGATCTTCATAACTTCATTAAATTAATGTTGTTTCCAAAACAGGATTGTATTGAAGATCACTGACTTCAGCTATGGGTATGCAGAGAGACAAATCACCATATCTGCATCGTCTACCTTGTCTCTTCCTGATTCCCCATCACTCTTCTCCTTTCTTGTGTAATGTGAGCAACATAAAGATTGGCTGTGTAAGAGACTGTAGAACGAGTGTGAATTCTGACTTTAGAGAATGAATGTGGAAGGTGGTTCTTGGAAGAGAAATTTTCCTTCTAGTTTGTGAGAATCATTGCCTTTGGTGGACACTAGCATCACAGAAAGAAACAGTGCACAATATGATGGAAAAGGTTTATTGAATCCCAAACTGAATATAATTTATCAGTGTACTAAATGGACAATTATAATTTATAAATAATTTATCAATTATAGATACATGACACTGATCAATATTTTCCCAATTAATGTAAGCAAGGAAGTTATTTAAATTAGTGTTCAGATAGTTAACCAAAGCTGTTTGGCAGCTTCATGATTCCAGCAATAATTCACAATGTAGAAAACATGAGAAGTAGTAGGCAGATAGGAACAAATAAAACAATGAACCGTAGAGAAGTTTTTAAATTCTACATACATATGTACAAAGAGAGATTTTTTTTAAATTTATTAAATGTGTATGTCACCCATCGCACCATCGATGTCTTTGGAGATTCGCAGTCATCCAGGTCATGGCTGTCTCAAAGGTGATTTTTTTTCAAAAGGCAACTGGACTTTCTTTGTTTTTTCTCTTGAAGATGTTTCACTTCTCATCCAAGAAGCTTATTCAGTTCTGACTGAATGGTAGATAATGGAAGGATTTATATTTCTTAGGGGAATATGGTGCACCTTTGGGATCTCACTCTCTGGGCGGGATACAATGCATTGATTTTTTTTCATCTCTTATTTTATAATTTACAAACATTGGATTTTGACCATTTGATTTAACCCATCTTGTCATGGAATATCTTTACAGTTTCAAACTCATGGCCCAGGGGCCAAATCTGGTCCACAGGGTGCTTAGATCTGGCCTGTGGGGCCACCCTGTGGGGCCACCCTGGAAACAGTGAAGATCTGGTCTGTGGTGCCTCTGCCAGTGAAAACGGAGCTCGGGATGGTTGCAGGCAGAAGGACAATGCAGCCAAAAACAGAGCTTGAGAGCCCATTTTCTCAAGCCACCATAGGCACCCCAACATGAGTGATATTGAACTGGCCATGCTCATCCTGGCCATGCCCACTCCAATCCCCACCCCCCCGAGGTCAAACACAACCATGATACTCAATGAAATCGAGTTTGACACTTCTGGTTTAGAAGATGAATTAGGCTGTTCTTTGAAAGTCATGGAAGTTTATGTCCTAGATGGTTTTTTTTATCCAACGGTCATATTTTGACTTCTGATTTTTGGTCTGCCAGTCCATTCAAGCATGCTGTTGTATTTTCATGGATATATACATTAAATGGCTATGTGTACTTAGACAAAACATTCACTTAGATTCAAAGAAGATCTTGGACAATTTGAGATAGGTTTTCATATTTAGGGTTTTGGAAGATAGGAATTTTGGTCAGAACTTTATAAAATGGGAAATATCAATTTATACTTCATGAAAGCACCAATAATTGTCAATGAAGAATCTAACAAAACTCTGTGAGATGCAAAAAGGAACAAGATAAGATTGCCCACTGTGTCTTCTCTTTTTTATATTTGATTTTAAAATATTAAACAGAGAAAGAAGATCCAAGAATTGTGGGGGTAAAGATTTAAAAAGAGGGTTACAAGATAAGGGCTTTTTACAGATGATTTGGTGTTGGTTTTAGAAGATCTCTTAAAGAGAAATGAAACATTCATGGGGAATTTAAAAGAATTTGGTATAGTAGGAGTTTTCAAGATTAATAAACAGAAAATGAAAATGTTAACAAAAATATGAAACTAGAAGCTCAAAAAGACCTGATGAATAAAATGAGTTTTATGATTGATAAGAATGTATCTGGTATCACTATGATAAATATGAATTGTATGTTATTTCAAAAGAATTATGTTAAGACATGGAATGAAATTTAAAAATTTATGCTAATATGAGAGAAATTACAACTGTTATTGCTGGGGAGAATTTCTATGAGGAAAAGGAATATTTTGCTTAGAATTGTTTTTGTTTTAGACAATACCTATTTTGACAACTGATGAACCACCTAAAGAATGACGGAAGGTTATATCTAAATTTGTGTGGTGGGGGGAAAAACATAATTTAAATATAAGAGCCTCGGTGGCAAAATGTTTGGGTGCAGTACTGCAGGCTACTTCTGCTGACTGCCAGTTGACTGCAATTTGGCAGTTCAAATCCCACCAGGCTCAGGGTTGACTCAGCCTTCCATTCTTCCAAGGTCAGTAAAATGAGGACCCAAACTATTGGGGGCAATGTGTTGACTCTGTAAACTGCTTAGAGAGGGCTACAAAGCACTGTAAAGTGGTATATAAATCTAATTGCTATAACGTACTAAAAGAGAAGAATTGGGTTTACCTGATTTGAAATTGTATGTTGTAGTTTTCTGTTTTAGAGTCATTGCTGCTAAGAAATAGAAGACTCTTGGAGCTAGAACAATATAACCTGAGGTTTGGGTGGCATGGATATCTGTGGTACAATCAAGTTAAGGTTAATGTCTATTTTAAAAATCATTGTTAGTTGTGCTATACTAAGGATTTGGAATAGATTCAAACCCAGCTCGCGCCTGAGAACATTTTTGTAGTTCTTGGCATGAAAAGTATTTTACAGATAAGAAATAATAGGCAAATATTAACTTATTGTAAAATACTAAAATTTTGTCAAGGGGAATGTAAAATAAAATCAAGAGAGGAACTTGATGAATACATTGTTTTTGTACTTACAGTTATTAAAAATATTTAAACTAGGGAAAAGAGGTTTTGAATATTGTAAGACTGAGTTTGAAATACAGTTGTGTACAAATGAACATATAATTGATAAAATTGGAAACTTCATTGAAATTTGAAACAGAAGAAAAGTAAGTGAAAGAACGATTGATAAAGTAGACTAAACTTTTTTGGTTATAATATCCAGATGGAAGAATGGCAAAATATGTGGCTCAAAGGACTTAAATTTATATTGTAATTTTAAATAAGAATTTTTATAAGATTATGTATTTTCAGTATATGTCATTACAGAAATTGTCTATAATGTACAAAGGCACATCAGATTTATGTTGGAAATTAATACAAGACAGGGCATCTATTGTGTATAGTGGGCGTACAAAAAAACTAGAAAATTTTGGATTTAAATAGACACACTGATTGGGATGATTTTTAAAGATTAATATACAAATGAAAGCCAAGTTTTTTATTTTGGGACTGATGGAAAAATAGTCATGGAATTTTGTTTTTATACATAATTGAAGCAATGTTACTCATAATGGAGGAATGCTTGGTGAAGATGTTAAAACTAGATGAGATGGCTAAATTGACTTGTTCAGAGAATAGACAATATCTACCGTATGTTTATTGGTGATTGAAAAGGATTTATGGACTTTTTGCTTAAAAGAGAAAAAAATGAATTTACAATTTATGGTTTTAATGATTAAATAGAATAGAATAGAAAGAAAAGTTTTGTTATTAACTGCATTGTAAGAGATAAATTTATAACTATACTTAAAATTGTGGTAAAGTTCAAAAGCTACTTCTTTGTATTTTTTTTTCTTTCCTTCTCTCTTTTCTTGCACTTTTAGATATCCTTTTGATTTCCTTTGATTTCCTTTTTCTCACATTATATCAGTTTTTAGCTTTAAAAAAAAATTTTAATACAAGAAATGCAAACAAGAATTTTTTTTTTACTCCGAAGATATGTTTCTGTTTATACTTTTTGACTGGCTATTAAAGAAAAAAAAAGTTGAACTTAAAAGATCAAATGTGATAATTCATAATACTAAACTCAAATTTGAATACCGTGACTTGGTAACACTTAAATATGCTAATAGTGTTTTGTAACCAGCACCAAAAGTTATGGGTTATGAATCCCTTTTCCTGATGGGATGATAGCTTACTAGTTAGCAGAATGGCACACATGTTGACATGCTTTATTGAAGACAAGTGGAGAAGAATTCCTAAAAGACCTGTAAGCATCTGAAGAGAAATAACTCCAGAAGCAGTTTGCCATCAACTGTGAAACAAGCTGTTGCTATTTTGAACTGATATGCTGCCTCTGCTGGCATTCACAAGAATATTCTGTGTTTCTTAATCTTGTAAGAATGTGAACATATCCCATAAACTATATCTTAGTCTTCTGTATAGTTGACTTATAGAAAGCACATATTTTCCCCACCTAATTATCTCACATGGAGACTAGAACCGAACCAAGGCTTTGCATCTACCATAGTACGTGAGATTCTAGGAAGAGGCATTATAAAATGATGATAACTACAGACATTTACAGATAATTACCTCCTATAGATACCACTGTATCAGTTGTAGTACCTGGCCTTCTTATACCCATGCTCTGGTCCCATTTTGGGTCACCATGCATAGCAAAAAGGAAGTTGACATTTTAATTTTCTGGACTATTTTGGAATTATATTACATCACAGCCATTGTCAGAAAGAAAAATGTTTGTTCCTTTGCCAACATGAAATTTCTCTCTCTCTGTCTCTCTCTCTCTCTCTGTGTCTCTGTCTCTCTGTCTCTCTATCTCTGTCTCTCTAGCTGTCTTTCTCTCTCTGTGTCTCTCTCTCTCTCTCTCTCTCTTTCTGTGTGTGTGTGAAGTATAAAAATAGGAATAGTTTGCCTTCCAGATGCCACTTGCTCTCATTCCTAAACTTATATCTCTTCAAAATAGGATGATACATTTTGGGCATGCTTCATCCAGTGGTATCGCTAGATGACTGCATGGTCCTTAGAAGATCAAATATTTAATTGCAAACTTTATCCACCCAGAGCCTATTTATCCAAATTTCTACTGAAACCTGAAACTTCTTTCCCGCTATGTGACAGTTATCAGGGTATTTTATTTAGATCCATCAAGGAGATCCACCAGAGAAGGCAGGATCATTTGAAAATGGAAGAAGCTATTCTTAATACATTCCTATTATTGTTCTGGTTAGTGTAAGGGTAAAACATTGGAAGTAATTTATCCTACTGATCAAAGTGTTTCTGTAACACTGACTTTCTGTGTCTCCTGGCTTCTGTCAGCCTCCTTTTCTTTGTGAAAGTCACTACATGAAATCACATTAAGCACACTGAATACAAATGTCTTCTTCTCTGAAAGTTTCACAATGCATTTCCATTTTTATTCTCTGTTGTAAATAAATATACGGAATGACTGAATAGATAAATGGAAGTGGCGAATCCAGTGACCTTTCCTTAATAAAAATTATCTGTTGAAAATTTGGGAAGGTCACTTAAAAAGTAGTTTGGATGTTTGGCATTTAGTCCTCAGAACAATGCATTATTAGATGTAATATTATTTATTACTAGTGTTGTCCAAATGAGACGCAGAGAGAAAGGACTATTGCAAACTTTGTGCATTGTTATGCTTATTCAGACTCTGTTATGTTCTGGCTATAATAAACATTGGAAAAAGGCAAAGAGCTGAATATAGTTGTGTTATTCAATGGATATGTGCCATTTCACCGCAACAATTGATTCTTAATCTCCATCCCAGATAGTCTTACATCTGTTCTGAATGTAGCATATTTGGGCAACAGAGTAGATTTGGAAAACAGAATGATATAGTGAGTCCCACTGCAGGAGTGAAAGGTTATTTCTGTTGTGTTCAGCAAAACCCTTAATTTAATGGAAGGACGTACTGTAGTATATTTGGACAAGCAAACAGAGTTGGGAATAGAGAAAAAATCTCAGAAGAAAATAGTCCTTGTTCAAACTGACCCTATCTTCAAATTATATCTTGTTTAGTCTTAGAACTACACATACCAATTGTGGCCATTAAGAAACTACCAGTTTCAGAACTGATCAAATTAAATCCAGATTACTCTGAAAGTAATTTAATCAGACAGTTCCTGAGCAAACTTTGAAAAATAGAAAATTATCCTTCTCTAGGTTGACAGGAGAAAACCAGAAATTGAAAACTTTTCGTTTGTTTAGTTTTAATCAGAATTGGGTGAAATTTTTTCTCTCTCTCCCTCTCCTAACCTTTACCTTACCAAGGAGAAAGAAGATTGAAACATGCTACCATAGGGGGAAAAATGCTTATCGTTATCTCCTCCAATGGGGGAAATCTGAAAGAGAACTTCAGGGTAGATCTTAAGGGCTGGGTAGATACATAAACAGGCATAATGACCAATCTAGTTTTCAACTTCAAGCTGCTTTATTTTCAACTATAGTTTTCAGGCCATTTTTGATAGTTTCTTCAATATTTTACAATCAGGCTCATGGTACAGTGCATTGCAATAATCCAACAGAGAAAGTATCGGCATGTGAATAATTGTTGTGAGGCTATCTCTATCCAGGCAATGTGTGATGACCCAGAGTGGGATACAAAAGCAACAAAATCACAAAAACAGGTGAAGTCCCTTTAATTCCTTCAGCTTGGCTTCAAAAGTCCAATTATCATTGACTGGAGAAAAAACTCCCCCACAAACAATTGCAAAAAGGAAGAACTTCCATTCAAACTCAAAATACATTTAAATTATAAATAGAATAAAACAACACAAACCACATTGAAGCAATTAATGAGACAAGGCAGGATAAGGGCTTGAAGATGTCCACTGACACACTGGGAAGGACACCAGACCTCAGATAAGAACTGACAAACTAGAAATTTCCACGCTTTGTTTCTAGCACTGGCCCATGTGCAGTTTGTCCTTTTAAACAGTCCTCACAGCTACAGTCTATGAAGGGGATCAAGGCCATTTCCTCCCCTGTAGACCATGCCATTCATGTTTCTCTCTTATCCTCTCCTCTCTGCATGCCCTAAGATGAAGAGGGGATAGGCCTGGGTCTTCCTCTGAATGCCCGGCCGGCCTATGCCTTTCCCCAGTTTCTTCCACAACTTCCGGAGCCACACTCCCACTCCCTGTCCCTGTTCCTCCTCTCCCTCAGAGTCAGATTCTAACAGGGGCATGTCACAATGTCATAGTTCTTAATCATGCTGAGAACATGGCCACTGACGCTATCTGGGTCTCTAGTGATAGTGATGGTTCTAGGAGAACCACCATCAGGTTCCAAGTAATGCAATCATTATAAAACAAACTCAGAGGCATTGTGATTCCTCAAAGAACTATTTTATTTAATTATACCATCTTGGCATTAACTGGTGGAAAGCCAGTACTGAAAGTTTTCCAGCTTTCCATGTCACTATAATTAGAATTTAGTCATTTTTTCCAAAACAATATGTCACATTGTCTAACCAGGATATGGAATAGTTTCCTGGCAACTGCATTCCTCCTTCCTTTGGCCAAGCAGCCATTGGAATCAGCTGACTCATCACCCAGCTATATGGTTTTGCTCCATCCACCACAGTTCTCCCTCCCTTCCAGTTCTCAAGTGTCTCAAGCTGAATTCATACAATTCCAACACCAAACTAAATTCAGGCTTGACAACCACGCTGTGAAATTGCTTGTCAGGGTTCTGGCCAATGCCCTAAGTCTCAAGCCATTTAGCAAGAAAAATCCAGTTGTTTATTAGGAGCACCATGTCGGCACTACCTAGGTGAAGCCAGCTCTGACTTCACCCATTTCATGCCTTGCCTCTGACCTTGTAACTCCCTCCCTCAAAAGTGTGTATCACCAGTCACATTTCCCAATGATGAAATTTTGCGGGTAATAGAAGTCATTCCCTCCAGCTGTTGTGGGTCTCCGTGGAAATGGTCTTGACTTCTGCCGGCTAGGCTGTGTTTTGTTTTGACTGAGGTATGAATTCCTTGGTGTAGCTGTGAGGCGCGATTTCCCATCTCCCTGCCTATGGCAACTCAAGATCAGATCAAGAAAGCTTCGCAAGTTGACACTGTTCCTTTAGAGCAGGTGTGGATTCCTCCAGCATCACTCATACTGGAGTGATGCCCACCAACTATACTAAAGCCTGTTTGCTGTCCATTAATCTGCCTTAGCACTGCTTTGTAATGCCAACCACCTCACCTGTATTAGATGAAAAGAACAGGTAAAGGTGGGTGTCATCTGCTTATTAACAGCACTTCAATAAGTGCTCAATAACCACTTCCCCAGATGTCTTTTCTCAAAAATGTTATGTAGATGTTAAAAAGTCTAGGAGATAAAATGGAGCCCTGAAGACTCCATGGCCAACCACTATGAAGCTAAGAAATTGTGTTGCAACATGTCTACAAAGGGGGAGATCATATGATGGAATGCAATAAGGAATGAGCGCATTCCAAGAAAATTTACATGCCGCCCACTTTCTTAACCATTCTGAGCAGCTTACAAAAACATGCAATGATAATCACTAGGAATTGTAACAAATGAAAAAAAAAACATGAAATGCTTAGCAGGAAAACATTAAAACATTCATGCACTCAAAGGCATGGACTAGATCCAGATGTGCTGATGGCACAATGCCATAAAATGAAGAATTGGTGGAGCAATTCTTGAACATTATGAGGAATCAGAATAGAGATGGAAGGGACCTTGGAGGTCTTCTGGTCAAACCCTCTGCTCAAGCAAGAAACCCTATGCCATTTCAGATACAGTAGGTGGCTGTCCAGTCTTTTCTTAAAAATATCCAGTGATGAAGTACCTAGAACTTCTGAAGGCAAGCGGTTCCACTGGTTAATTGTCGTCACTGTTAGGAAGTTTCTCCTTAATTCCAGGTTGCTTCTCTCTTTGATTAATGTCCATCAATTTTTTCTAGTCTTGCCTTCTGGTGCTTTGTGGAAGCCTCTCAAATACTGGAATATTGCTATTCCAGTTATTTTGATCCTAGTCATTTTTTTCTTTAGACTGGCCATACCCAATTCCTGCAACTGTTCTTCATATGCTTTTGTCTCCGGGCTCTTAATCATATTGTTTGCTCTTCTCTGTACTTTTTTCCAAAATCTCAACATCTTTTTTGTTATGTGGTGACCAAAACTGGATGCAGTATTCCAGGTGTGGTCTTACTAAGGTTTTATAAAGTGGTACTAATACATCACATGATTTTGATTCTATGTCTGTGTTTATACAATCAGGGACTGTATTAGCTTTTTTGGACTTCTGCCGTACACTGCATGAATGAAACCCAAGTAACAAAAGTAATCCTAAAGATACAGAAAAGAGCATATCTAACTCTCATCCACAAGGAAACTGAACCAACTTCAACTGATTAGAACAGTTTTCTTACTGATGTTAATCACAAGATAATCACAATAATATTAGGTGTATGCATATCAAGTCTCAAACAGATAAGTCACTGAAGATTTATGCAAAGGAAAGAGATTTGTCAGGGATAATTATGCAGGGAAGTTGGACAAACAGTTGTAGGTATAAGAGATTAATCTGGTATATTTTCCATACAAGAAATAACTTCAGTTGGATAATACAGTTTGCAAAATATCATCATGCAACAGCTAAGATAACAATCTTGCATAAACACGAGGTGGCAAGAATAAAGTCAAGATCTTCCACCCACCCCATTTATCAAAAAAATCTTGAAAGACCTAGTAGCTGCCTTCTTCTGATTTTTCCTGATGCAGATTACAGTTTCACCACTGTTAATGGCTATGGGGAGCCATGGTCTTATTACACAAGCAAGTTAGAGTGATGTCAAAATTATGAGATGTGTTTCATAATGTCATTATGCACCATATATTTCACAAGAAGAATTCTCCGCTCCTCTACTTGTTGCAGAATACCTTATGCCACCAGACTCAAAATTCTAGACTGAGAAAACCTAGAACTACGCCGCCTTAGGTCCGATCTAAGTATATTATATAAAATCATACATTGCAATGTCCTACCTGTCAGTTTCAACCATAACAACAAGAGCACACAATAGATACAAACTCAAGGTTAACCGCACCAAACTTGATTGCAGCAAATACGACTTCAACAACAGAGTGGTCAACGTCTGGAATACTCTACCTGACTCTGTGGCTTCTTCCCCAAACCCCAAAAACTTTAAGCTTAGACTGTCTACTATTGACCTCACCCCTTTCCTAAGAGGTCTGTAGGGGG
>JANHFN010005634.1:62222-72466 GCA_032468175.1 Toxicocalamus goodenoughensis
CCATTAAGATTATCTTAGTTCAGTAAATTTATTCCTTTAAATAGATAAAAAAGCTATACCCCAAATGTCACTGTCCGAAACACAAGAGGAAAGCAAAATCACTGAATCCAAATGCATCTATATAAATAGCTTTGCTGAAATCCAACAGCATGATAAATATTGAGCTTTGTGAAATATTTGGGAATGATGAGGATCATGGGGCTCTTTCCCAATATTTCCCCTTATCCAGTGGTGGGATTCGAATTTTTTTACTACCAGTTCTGTGGGCATGGCTTGTGGGTGTGGCAGAAGGATACTGCAAAATCTCCATTCCTCCCCACCTGACTAACCTGCTTTCCAGCCCCGTTCTCCTGTGCAGGCAACAAAAGAAGTCTCACCCAATCAGCTGGGACTCGGGAGGCAGAGAATAGATGGTGGTGTGGCCAGTCAGAGGTAGTATTTGCCTGTTCTCTGAACTACTCAAAATTTTCACTACCGGTTCTCCAGAACTGATCAGAACCTGCTGAATACCACCTCTGCCCTTATCTCTTGGAGAATTCCTATGGGAAGATGTTGCATACGGAAACCTGATTTTTAAAAAACATTATCCATCAAGAAAGTCTCATGTACAATGTGGTATAAAGATTTGGAACTAAACCTTTTTTTTTTAAATGAATGCTTGGATGCTGATTAAAAATCCAAAAGAGAGGAAGTAAATTAATCTTAAAGTATTAAAAGCCAGAAGAAAACCTTAGCTTTTATTTATTTTGTTGCCTATTAAAATTAATAGTGCAGTCTTTTCAGCTCAGAATATTAAAGAGCACAAGAAAAAGTGGAGGCAGGTCTCAGAAAGCCAGGGATATAAAAATTATACTTTTGAATTTTTCAAAACTCTATTGTACAGAATGGTGTCATGAATGAAATAGCTCTGGTCATATTGATATTTGATACTCTAAATTTAGAATGTCACATTTTGCAGACTTTAGAACCTCATTAGAAAAAAAGTCAACATTTGAAGGCTGTGTTATTTTTGTAAACTGTCTCTTCAACCAGGCTAATTTAAAAAAATGTCAAAAAATTGGGTCTGGTCACATGATGCCTCAACCTACGACCACAACTATGACTGTAATTTTAGGCTCAATTACAATTGTATCAGAGGTGGTGTTCAGCAGGTTCTGACCAGTTCTGGGGAAATGGTAATGGAAATTTTGAGTAGTTCAGAGAATTGGCAAATACCACCTTTGACTGGCCCCACCCCCATCTATTCTCTGCCTCCTGAGTCCCAGCTGATCAGCTGGGTCTTCCTTGGTTGCCCTGCACAGGAGAAGGGAGCTGGAAAGCAGGTTAGTGGGGTGGGGAGGGGATTTTGCAGTAAACTTTCCCCAGCAGTGGGGAGGGAATGGAGATTTTACATATCCTTCTCCTGCCAAGCCCACCAAGCCATGCCCACCAAGACACACTACAAAACCGGTCGTAAAATTTTTGAATCCCACCACTGAGTTATACATCAAGCATGATTGTATGGCACTGTATAAAACTGACATTATATTGCACACTTAATCCAGCACTGTTGCCCACTGTGAAGAAAGCATTGGGAATTTCTGATAGATAGAAAGAAGTCAAGATGTTAAGAGACCATGAAACTTTAATGAAAACTGTCTGTTCTATTAAACTCCCATAGAAATGCAAATTTCAAGAAATACCAAATGCTTCATAATACGAATCAACACTTTTCAGATCCCTTAATGAAGTACACTGTTTGTTTAAACACTTTGCACCTCAAGCAATTCTATATAGCTGGAATCGTCTCTTTGAATACTTTGAACACGATAAAGATAAGGATCCAATTTCACCCAAAGACAAAGAGCCTGGAAAATCGAATAACGACAAGTTTTGAATGATGTTTTGTCCAAGTTGGTCTCGTTAGCCATACACTTTCAAATGGGGGATCAGACACATCTTGAAGTTTTTCATCATATCAATGATATGTTGAACAAGATGATTACGGCAAAACCTCACAGATCCAGCTTCCTGGATAAAATTAAAACTTGGTCTAGATAAGATCTTGCACATTTAATTCCTTAATTACTTTCATAATGATTCCGTGGGGAACCATTTGGCAGCAGGTAGATTTCCAGAGAATTATGTCCAGCAACTTATTTTGACTTCAACAATAGCACAATCGGACCTCAGTATTGGATTAAGGAGTCAGCTTCATATGTTCAAAATTGGAAGATTTTCCATCTGAAGTTACAGTTGATCTGTACAACGAATCCAAGTTTATGGTAACTTAAAAAAAAATCAGGAGCAGATAAAGAATACAAAATGAAAAACAAAAATACCTATTCAACAAGCAAAGAGATACGTCTGGTTGTGAGGGAACTCATGAATCCTGGACTGTACCTCTATATCACACAATGGAACATCATTATTTCATCTTAAGAAAAGAAATTTCATCCATTCTTATGTGTTCATAAAAGAAGGCAGCAATTACAGTTTCTTTCGCTTGCAAGCACTGAGTTTGCACTGTATGAAGAAAGCATAATCACTACTTGTAAAGAAGCAATCACATGACCTCCTGTGTTCCCACTCAATTAACTATTCTTTAGTATCTCTCCTTTTTTCAGTACAGAATCCTGATCTCTGCATGATGAAGACATGTTGTGGAGGACATGTTTTCTCTATCTATTATAAAGCTCCTTGTTGCTTCATCTTGTTTCAGAATGGATTGACGATGAAATGAGGTCTCTATCTAATTCTTCTTGATGGTGTCACTCAGACTAGGACTACTTTATGGGGAATAGAAACAAAAATAAGAAATGTATGATTTGAGAAGGAGGCTTAGATAAACAGAAAGATGCAGAAGCAACTGTAACTTATAATCAAGAGAAATGTTTGTCTGCAATAACAGGCTGCCTACAACATTCTTCTCCAACCTGATGACCTCAAAATGCATTGATCTGCAACTTCTATTATGTCCAGTGAGCATAATTCAGGTCTTAGTTATGGGGAAGAGAATCAACACCTTCATTGATAATCCAGAGGCCAGACTTCTGAACAGGAAATCCAGTGGGATACAGAAGTTGATATGAAATAAACTAAATACCCACTCAGAATGTAGTATCCAGGATAATTATTAAAAAAGACATATGTGGGTGTTTGCATCTAGCCACATAAAATTATGCAATATGGCTGGAGATGCCATAATATGGCTGGAGATACCATAATGAAATATTTGTGTCACAATGATTTACATAAATACATAATGGATGGAGTTTACAACACTGTGTTGATTTGATCATTTGTCACTCTAGAGTATGCTTTATGCTTTTTTTTACCTTTGTACTTGCACGCGCGTGTGCACACGCACACACACACACACACACACAAACCTTGCACTGAAAATGTTGTTAGTCACGAAGTCATGTCCGATTCATCGCAACCCCATGGACAACGTTCCTCCAGGCCTTCCTGTCCTCTACCATCCTCCAGAGTCCATTTAAGCTCACGCCGGCTGTTTCAATTACTCCATCCAGCCACCTTATTCTCTGTTGTCCCCTTCGTCTATTACCCTCAATCGTTTCCAGCATTAGGCACTTCTCCAGTGAGTCTTTCCTTCTCATTAGTTAGCCAAAGTATTTGAGTTTCATCTTCAGCATCTGACCTTCTATAGAGCAGTCAGGGTTGATCTCCTCTGGGACTGACTAGTTTGCTCACTTTGCAGTCCAAGGGACTCGTAGGAGCCTTCTCCAGCACCATAGTTCAAAGGCCTCAATTCTTTGGTTGTCAGCCTTCCTTATGGTCAACTTTCACAACCCATTGCAACTGGGAAAATCATAGACTTGACCATACACACTTTTGTTGGCAGGGTGATGTCTCTGCTTTTTAGTATGCTGTATAGATTTGCCATAGCTTTCCTCCCCAGGAGCAAGAATCTCAGAGCCCAGGAAAATCTGTCACTACCTCCATTTCTTCTCCTTCTATTTGCCAGGAATTGAGAGGGCCAGATGCCATGATCTTAATTTTCTTAATGTTGAGTTTCAAGCCAACTTTTGCACTCTCCACCTTCACCTGCATCAAGAGGCTCTTTAGTTCCTCTTCACTTTCTGCCATTAGAGTGGTATCATCTGCATATCTGAGGTTGCTGATATTTCTCCTGGCAATCTTAATTCCAACTTGTTATTAATATAGCCCCGCCTTTCTCATGATGTGCTCTGCATATAAGTTAAATAGGCAGGGTGACAGTATACAATCTTGCTGAACTCTTTTCTTCATTTTGAACCAATCAGTAGTTCCATGTCCAATTCTCACTGTTGCTTCTTGACCCACATATAGGTTTCTCAAGAGACAAATAAGATGGTCTGATACCCCCATCTCTTTAAGAACTTGCCACAATTTGTTGTAAGCCACACAATCGAAGGCTTTAGCACAGTCAATGAAGCAGAAGTAGATGTTTTTCTGGAACTCCCTAGCTTTCTCCGTGATTCAGCATATGTTGGCAATTTGATCTCTAGTTCCTCAGCCTCTTCAAAATCCTGCCTGTACTTCTGGTAGTTCTCAGTCCATATACTGCTGGAGCCTAGCTTATAGGATTTTGAGCATAACTGTGATGACCCAGGGTGGGATACAAAATAAACACAGTCACAAAAAACAGGTGAAGACCCTTTTATTCCTTCACTTTGCTTCCAAGTTCCATATATCCTTGACTGGAGACAAAAAATTCCCACACAAGCAGTTACGAGAAGGAGGAAATGCCGTTTAAATTATAGAGTAAAAAACAACACAAACTGGCAAGATAAAGGCTGGAAGACGTCCACGGATAACAGAGCACACACTGGGAAGGACGCCAAACTCAGAGAGGAACCATAAACTAGAGATTTCCATGCTTTGTTTCCAGCACTTGCCCGTACAAATGTCTGTACTCTTATTCAGTTGTCACACTGCAGCCCATGAAGAGGATCAAGGGACTCTCCTCTCAAGTAGACCATGTCTCTCCTTTATCCTCTCCTCCCTGCATGCCCTAGGATGGAGAGGGGATGGGTCTGGGTCCTCCTGTGACTGCCCAGCCAGCCTCTGCCCTTCCCCAGCCTCCTCCACAACCTCCGGAACCACACTTCCACTTCCTGCTGGCTGTTCCTCCTCTCCCTCAGAGTCAGTCTCCACCAGGGACATGACAATAACTTTGCTAGCATGTAAAATGAGTGCAATGGTGTTTGAACATTCTTTGGCCTTGTCCTTCTTTAGAATTGGGATGTAAACTGACCTTTTCCAATCCTGTGATCACTGTGGAGTTTTCTAAATTTGCTGGCAAATTGAGGGAAGCACTTTTACTATGCAAAACTCCCACTACTTTTCATATGGCCAATATGGATTATCTTCTACCTCACAATAAGCAGAAAGTGGAACTAAAAATGGCTGTACACTTCATTGGATCTGAAGCAGCGGTGGGATTCAAAGTTTTTTACTACCGATTCTGTGGGTGCGGCTAGGTGGGCATGGCATGGCTTGGTTGGCATGGCAGGAGAAGGATACTGCAAAATCCCACTCCCTTCCCACCCTACTAACCTGCTTTCCAGCTCCGTTCTCCTGTCCAGGGCAACAAAAGAAGACCCAGCCAATCAGCTGGGACTCGGGAAGCAGAATAGATCGGGGCGGGGCCAGTCAGAGGTGGCATTTGCTGGTTCTCTGAACTACTCAAGATTTCCATTACCGGTTCTCCAGAACTGGTCAGAACCTGCTGAATACCACCTCTGATCTGACGTGCTAGGATGCCTGCTGGGTTTACCAGCGTTGCACAATACAGAACAGTACAGTACAGAATATTTGTGTAATAATACTACCAATTTTTTTTGCATCGCAATGTAAAGTCATCCAAAATGACCTTTGAAGTACATTGCAATTTGGAGTGGGACTCTTACAGTTATCATTATAGGTACTTGTAGATACAAAGCACAATAGAGACAATAATTCAAGCTACTTTCCTACATTTGGCTAATCTAAATTTCTGTATTGTATAACAAACACATCAGAAATATTCTTACATTGCACATTTTAGGGTTCAACGTGATTCACTTTCCATAAGAAAATTTTAGTGAACTCATTCAAGAATTGTTTTTATATACTGTATAGTTTAGGGGATCTTATAGAATTCTGTAATAGATTTTATTTCCATAGATATATTTACAAATCTATGTTCTTTCACTTGTTTGCTTGCTTTTGTATTATATGAAACTGCTTCACAATGTCTATATACAGGTAATTAAAAACATACGCTCAGTAAAATGTACTTTTAAAAGAAAGAAGAAAACCAAATTAAATCAACATAGATTAAGAAAACTCGGCCACACCACAAAAGTTCAAAGTTCAAAACAGTGTCATATGATTTTGAACTACAGTAGTTTTAATTTCATCTTATTGATTCTGAGGAAAGAATTCCAAAATATTAAATTATTAGGTGAAAGGCCATATTCCACTGTATTTCTAAACAAATTTGGCAAAGGTGAGGTAGATGAGAGGAAGGTCATCAATGGAAAGATAATGATCAATATCATGGCTCAAATTAAAAGCCAATATGTATGTTTCAATATTGTTGTCCATGACTATCTTCATCTCATAACTTGACCTCCATTTTATATTAGTTATAATTTCCATGGCAACCTCCTGTAGAGGATGTCATATTTATTCATAATATCCAGGAAAATGTCTATATATTATGGGAAGGATTTATTTTTTCAGATGGAACTACATTTTCATGGAGTGGAAACCACAAAGTTTAGAAACAGTTTTTCATTTAGACATAGTTTTTCACCAAGATATCTGGGATATTTATATATCTCACAGATATTTTGGCTTTTTGTGTCTTTTGCCAAAAAAAACCTGGGCAGGACAAGAAACAATAGATGGAAACTAATCAAGGAGAGAAACAACTTGGAATTTCCTAATAGTGAGAACAATTAACCAGTGGAACAACTTGCCCTCTAAAATTGTGGGTGCTTCATCACTGGAGGTTTTTATGAAAAGACTGGATAGCCACTTATCTGGAATGATATAGGGCCGTGATGGTGAACCTATGCCACACGTGCCAGAAGTGGCATGCAGAGCCATCTCTCCAGGCACACCAGCCATCACCCATTGCTCTTCCAAATTCCAGCGTGCACATGTGCACTGGCCAGATGGTCTTTGTGTGTGTGGGAGCACCAGAAACCAGAAGAACAGTTCCCCTGGCACACATGGTGTGTTGGCCACCTGGTCTTTGCACATACTGGACAGCTGGTCTCATGCACATGCCATTAGAATTGGAAGACCAGGTGGCCGACGCACATGCACGCACCTGGAAGCTAAGCTTCTGGTTTCTGGTGTTCCTGTGTGCACGTTGGGGAGCTGGTTTTCTGGTTTCCCGGTGTGTATACATGCTTCCGTTTCAGCACTCGGTGCCGAAAAGGTTAGCCACCACTGATATGGGGTCTCCTGATTGAGGAAGGGTTGGACTAGAAGACCAGCTCTATTCTATTCTAAATTTGTAGACGAGAGCGAGGGATTTCAAACTGTAATAGTGATTCCATTTTATACGCACAAGCAGTCCTAATGCAAGATGTATGGAACCAGCAACCACCCAGGCAGATTCTAGTTTAATAGGAGGCTCTTGATTTTGCATTTATGTTCAAGGCCAAACCAAAATGCAGTGTTCAGTGTGCTCCTGGGTGTAACAAATCTTTTTTGTTGTTTTAATACAGATTTTTTTTTCCCCGAATAGAAGCTGCAGGGGGCACAATCCATCATGGCTATAATTGTGAGAAAAGAGATTTACTTCTGTATTCGCAACCAGTCCTGTCAAATATGACTTCCCAGACTGGCTACTTCTTCAATGAAGAAAAATGTGCCAACGTGTTTTCCTTTCAAAATGAATTCCAGCTTGAGAAGATGATTTTTGCATGAATTGCTATATGCATGAATGCTCCCATGCAGTTGGTCCTGATTCTGGTGTATCAAATGCATTCATTCAAAATAGTTCATTCATTAATCAAAACACACTTTTGTATAAACTGATGGATGTGCCAATGAAACTAAACACGTGTATTTATTATTCTTGCTTGATAACATCAGTCATTGTCAGAGTACTTGTTTTGTTGTATTACTGAAAACCACACTTAGAATACTGCATCGAGTTTTGGTTATCATATGATAAAAAAGATGCTGAGATTTTGGAAAGAGTGCATTAAAGAGCATCAAGATGATTAGAGGCCGGAGGTAAAACATGAAGAATGTATGTCTAGTCTAGTGAAAAGGACTAGAGGTGACACGATAGAAAGTGATCCAATATTTGAGGGGCTACCAAAGAGAGGAATGGGGCAAACTGCCATAAAAAAGAGGGATCAATCTATTATTACAATGTAAAGACTATTGATATATGTCAAAAGATCACCACGTTCAAATGTTTTTAAAATATAATTTTCAATTTAAAAAATATTGAAAAAATGAAAAAAGAAGAGGGGATCAACCTATTTTCCAAAGCACCTGAAGACCAGATAAGGATTAATGGATTATAATTACAATGGATGAGAACTAATCAAGAAGAGAAGCAACCTAGAATTTAGCAGAAACGTGCTCCTGGGTATAACAAATCTTTTTTGTGGTTTTAATACAGTTTTTTTTCCCCCAAGTAGAAGTTGCACGGGGCACAATCCATCATGGCTATAATTGTAGGAAAAGAGATTTACTTCTGTACACCAACCAGTCCTGTCAAAATTGACTTCTCAGACCTGCTACAAATAAGGTGAAATTGTTCTCACAATTGTTAGGAAATGAACAGTGATAACAATTATTTTCCAACCAGTGGAACAACTTGCCTCCAGAAGAGGTGGTTGCTCCATCACTGGAGGCTTTTAAGAAGAGGCTGGACAGTTACTCATCTATAGGATCTCCTGCTTGAGCAAGGGGGCTGGACTAGAAGACCTCCAACTTAAAGCAGAGGTAGTACTATTTGTATTAGTTGGGCAAAACAGTATTTAAACAGTGTTAACTGGAGATTATTAACATTCTACTATTTAGAGAACTTAAACCATTAAAGATAAAGAAAAGAGGATGTTTACATTAATAACTATGATTGCTAATATATTAATATTAATAAGCACAATTTATTTAAATTTTACATCTAAAGCTAGACAAACAAGTGCAAATTACATTGTTATTTTTATATCATTAAGCTTTTTTCCTTAAACTTAATTCCAGAACCTCCACTCTACTGTTACTTATTGTTTGTGCATATTTTTAAAAAGAAATCAATTTTTAAAAATGAAGGAAATATTTTTTAAAAAGAAACAGAAACATAATAAACAACAAAAAAAGCTTTTAAAAAGCTATTTGGTTTTTGTGTGTGTGTATGTGTTTCTACCAATTTCCAGCATTTATTAGCTTTTAATTCCCCCTTAGAAACCAAGGACCAGAAGGATCACAGGTCCAAAGGGACCAATTGCTCAACTCATCAGCAAGAAAGTACTATGATGCTCTTGGGAAAAAGTTTGCTTAATTGGCGTGCAGAGCCTTCCATGATCATGACCTTATGCTATTTTTTGGAATGTTCATCCTTGTATGGACAGACTTTACAAATTGAGTCATTAAGCACCGTACATTAACATTATAGTTCATCAAACTGCAGCAGTAGGGGCATATTTATATATATTTATTTGATAGATAAAGCATTTATAAACTCTGTAGAAATTTGCTTGGTTTATGGTTAATTTTGAATGTCCTAAAGCAGTCCCCCCCCAAAAACTTGGCAACTTTAGGACTTGTGGACTTCAACTCCCAGCATTCCTCAGCCAGCATAGTTGAAGTCCACAAATCTTAAAGTTGCCAAGTTTGGAGACCTCTGTCCTAAAGGGTTTAAAGTTTTAAAAATCAAAATTCAAGGAGGTGCATATCATAGTTCATTAGGATTTTCAAAGGTTGCAAATGCTGGGGATACTAGTTAACATTTTTAAACACTTATAGAATGGAATGAAAAAGTGCAGCAAAGGAATTCTAAGATAGGTTGGTGGTTGGCAGGTATCTCTCTCTCTCTCTCTCTCTCTCTCTCTCACACACACACACACACACACTTGTTTTCTTAAGTTTTCGCGGGTATCTATATGTATATATCTATATGAATATGTATAACAGAAATGGCTGTGAAAGTCTGACTCATAGACGAACACAATAAAGAAGCCTGATGATGGCAGATGAGATTCTGCCGAAACGTTGCTACAACTTTAAAAGCACAACTATAA
>JANHFN010005635.1:0-14471 GCA_032468175.1 Toxicocalamus goodenoughensis
TTTGCTGTACACCGCCCCGAGTCCCTCTGGGAGAGGGGCGGTATAGAAATCTTGTAAATAAATAAATAAATAAAATATATATATATATATATATATGTAATTACACACACATATATATATGTATATATATAATATATATGTAAATGGTACAGAAAGCCTTCGATCTGCGAACACAATGGAGCCCAAAATTTCTCTTGCTAAGTGAGACATTCCTTAAGAGAGTTTCGCTCTGTTTTACGACCTTTCTTGCTACAATTGCTAAGTGAATCACTGCAGTTGTTTCATTAGTGACACAGTTGTAAAATGAATCTGGCTTGCAAAAGGGGATTCCGTGACCCCCCTGAGGCACTGCCACCATCATAAGTATGAGTCAGTGGCCAAGGGGAGGCTGCAATGTTCGTAAGTGTGAAACACAGTCCTGAGTCACTTTTTTCAGTGCCATTGTAACTTCGAAAGGTCACTAAATGAATTGTGGTAAGCCAAGAATTTCCTGTGTTCCATTTCCAAGGAGAAGCCTCAGCAAATTCAGGCAGGAACGGTTCCCCTAAACACAAGGCACCACAGGCGAGGGAAGCTCAGGCAGGCAGGCAGGCAGAATGGGGGATGTTTGGAAGGGAAAGACCTTCCTGGCAAAAGAGGATCTTGGGGTCTTCTGGGCCTCGAAATAGGCCAGGAATTGGGACATTCATGAAATGGTGGAGAGTGCTCTGATCTGCAGCGTTTAAATTCGGGAGGCTAAACAACAATAACAGGCTAGTGCATGGGGCAGGCACAGGGGAGAGGGCGTCTCGTAGGAAGTAGTGAGAAATCTGCCCCCAAATCTCCTTATTTCTCAACAGGAGAAAGAATTGTTACATGCAAACTCTCAGGAGGGTCTATTCCAAACAGACCTTGTGCTTTCCAGGAGGAGTTAGGAATGCTAAACCAAGGAGCCGTGAAATAAACATTTAAAAATAAATAAATGTTTGCAACCCCTCCTAGGACAAAGATTTGGTTTCTGGTTCTAGGCAGCTCCGTTCACCTGGCATAATTACCAATTATTCCCCAACCATTTGTCCTATTTTATTTTGGGGCCATTTCAGGGTGATGCCAACAGATCTGACACAGATGAAGACAAAACATCGACCAACTTTGAGGAAGAGTTTGAGAAGCTGAAGGAACTCCATGCTTCTGGTAAGGAGAGAGGGCTGGCTGGGGAAGGCAACCCTTGAGAGGCTTCACTTTCGACCAGAGGGGAAAGATCATAGCTCTGGACATCCAGGCAAGGAGGAGAGGGTCACCTTGGGGGGGTCATCAGAGGAAGCAAGAAGATCGGGGGGGGCAGGACCTCACTGCTTGCTGCTCTTCTTCTTTCCCCAATAAATTCTCTACTGTCCCTCAGAGAAATGGACAACCATTTTGTTCAGAGTGGCCTGGAGTTGGGCTAGAAGTGGTTCACGGACAGGAGTAGCTCCAGAACATCTCCAACTCTGGATTAGTTTGCCCAGAGATTGCTGAGAAGGTCCTGTCTCCTCCCTTGCAGAGATGAAGATGTATTCGCTGGCCGTCACGCCCAACGGCCACCTGGAGGGCAAGGGCAGCATGCCCCCGCCCATCATCATGCACACCGCAGCCACCCCCATGCCCACCCCAAAGGGCTCCCCGCACATGGACTCCGCCTACCCTTTTGGGGACTCCAGGAGGGGCAGCAATGTCTCGGTGGACCCGCTCGGCTTTGACCAGAAATCTTTGGTATTTTCCCAAGAAGGAGACCGCTTGGCAGGGCCGGGGAGGGGTGGGAAGGGGCAGTGCTCTCCGTTTGGGGCAGGTGGGTGCTGAGAAGAAGGTGGAGGAGAAGCCTCCAGCCAGGAAGGCCTGGTGCTTCTTTGAGCTGAGAGGATGAAGTAGGACCGAGGTCTTCTCCAGCCTGGCACCCTCTGAAGTGGGGACTACACTTCCAAGGGTTCCCGGCCAAACCCTGACCTGGCCTCCTCCCCTCTCCCAGTCCAGCCTCCGCAGCTCCCCCTATGCCAACTGGGGCAGCCGCCGCTCGAGCTGGAACAGCCTGGGCCGGGCCCCCAGCCTGAAGAAGAAGAGTCAGTGCAGCGAGCGGGAGTCCTTGCTCTCGGGGGAGGGCAAAGGCAGCACGGACGATGAAGCCGAGGAGGCCAAACTCAGCACCCTCAGCCGGGCTCCCCTGCACCACCGGGCAGAGTCCCTAGACTTCCGAGGTGCCTTGGACCTGCCGGAACTCCTCCAGGTGCCTGGGGTGCACCCTCCAGTAGCCATGCTGCCCCTCGAGTACCAGGACTGCAATGGCAAGATGCTGCAGGTGCCCAGCGAGCTCTACCTGCACCTGGACGGCCGCAAAGAGGATCCCTTCGACTACGATGACAACATGGAAGATGTAAGTCCAACATTCTTTGGCTCCCCCTCCCCCTTCGGCCCTCCCACCCTCCAACAACCTCTGGAGTGGTCAAGGGTGGCCTTTGGGGGTTGGTGGATTTTGCCCCCTTTAAGGTAGGAAGGGAAGAACCCACAAAAGGAAGGCCCTTCCTGTGACATTTCTACCATCCTCCAGCTGATCGGGGACAGCTGCCCAGCCCAAACCTGAGAAAATTGGCAACCCAACCCAGCCACGATGCTGGGTTCAAGCTGCCACTGCCTGTCCGACTTTAAGGGAGATATTCGATAGTGGGTGGAAAGGGATGCCTGCTGGGATTAGATTTCCCAAGGGGGCTTCCTTTCTTTTCTTGATCTTCCTCCCCCCAGAGTTTCTGCTACAGAATCCGCAAGAGCTTGGAGCCCTACAAGCCCAAATGGTGCAAGAATCATGAGGACTGGTCCCTCTATTTGTTCTCCCCTCAGAATCGGTAAGGGCTCGTTCTCCTGTGGGGTGCTGGTCTTAATGTCCTTCTTTGGACATCCTTTCTGGTATCTCAAGAATGGTTCCATACACCCCATCCTGGTCTCCTCAAGGCCAACATACAGAGTAAGGAAGGTGACCTTGATGGAGGTGTGCAAGAGCTGTTGTGTACATAAAATGCCAGAGCTGTAATGGCGCAGTGGTTAGAGTGCAGTACTGCAGCTACTTCTGCTGCCTGCTGGCTGCCTGCAATTTGGCAGTTTGAATCTCACCAGGCTCAAGGTCAACACAGCCTTCCATCCTTCCAAGGTGGGCAAAATGAGGACCAGATTATTGGGGGCAAAAGGCTGACTCTGTAAATTGCTTAGAGAGGGCTGGGAAGCACTGGGAAGCAGTATGTAAGTCTGAGGACTATGGCTAAAACAAGGAGAAGCTTTTTTTAAAGTCCAGAATATCTAGACAACATTTGGAAGAGGCTCAAACTGACCCTTCCCTACTTCACTCAACTATAAATAAGAGGCGGCGAGGGAACATCCCCAGATGTGCAAGATTGAGGTCATCCTCACTAAGTAGACCAGACCAGAAAACGATTGTAAACTGATTACTGGATTACTGATTTATTATTGATTCTCTAATGGCCAATAAAAGTCATCAGAGCGTCCTGGAAATTTAAATCAAAGCAGGGTAGTAAACGGATGTTGAATGTCCCTGTGGAACAGACCATGTAGAGCAGGGGTCTCCAACCTTGGCTACTTTAAGACCTGAAGAGTTCAACTCCCAGAATTTGCTTTGCTGGCTGAGGAATTCTGGGAGTTGACGGGGCCAAGGATGGAGACCCCTGGTATAGAGTAACATACCAGGGGCTGTATCAGGTTCCATATGGGGTTTTCCTGGATTTCCCTTGCAGGGCAGCTGTGGAGAAGAGCATTAACTCAAGCTAAAGATAAGGATCTCCTAAATTTGGGAGCCATGATATGCTATAAATATCTAGGCCGTCTGCACAGCCTGCAGCTCAGCTAACCAAGGGGACAGATGCGGGGCACTGGTGCCCTTTTCCTATTGGCCTAAAAAGTAGAGGAATGTTTGGGCTCCTGGGGGGCAGCTGACCAGCCCACCTGCCTTTCTTTCAGCCTCCGGGCCAATTGCCAGAAGGTCATTGCGCACAAGATGTTTGACCATGTAGTCCTGGTTTTCATTTTCCTCAACTGCATCACCATCGCCTTGGAGCGCCCAGACATTGATCCCAACAGCATGGTGAGCTCCCAGATGTTCTTGGTGGGGAACAGAAGCCTGACACCCACCCACCCCCAGGTGAAGGGTGTTAGTCTTCAGGTTTTTGCTCAGCATGATGGATCCTGTCCTCTCCGGTCAAAAGGACACAGTTCAATGCCAGGATGATTTTTCGAAAGGCTAATTTTTCCAATGTCCAGGAAGGATCTTTGCTTCTCAGAGAGTCCAGGATGAAAAAAGTTGCCTTGTGCTGAGTTACTGGGCAATCTGACAACTTTTCTGAAACTGAATAGATGAATTATTTGGGGTAAATCTAGGTGTTTCCCCAAGACACAGGCTAGCTGCTGACTCTCCTCTTCCGCTTCTCAAATTGACTTGGCTGAATGTCACTGCAATTAAAAACACCAACTCCCAAACCACCCAAATACGATTAAGCAGCTTCAAGGCTGCGTAACTTGAACTCCAAACAGTAATTTTCATAAAACCCCTTCAAGGTAAATAAGGTAGAGAAAGGATTTACCAGGATGATCCGGTGAGCTGTGGAGTTTTGGCACAGAAGAGGGGTTGAATTCAGGAATCTAGGAGGGAGTTCACGGAGATTTCCTGGGATTAGGGGTCGAGTCCCTTGCCAGATTGGATTTCAACTCTCTGCTTTCTCTCCTTTTTTTCAGGAACGGATATTCTTGAGTGTCTCCAACTACATCTTTACGGCCATTTTTGTTGCTGAGATGATGGTTAAGGTACCGTTGCTGCGTTTGCAGTTGGGTCCCGTTGGATTCATGTACAGCAAAAGTCCCTCCATCCACTCTACTGAGTTGGAGGATAAATCAGGGAGGGACAATTGTCCATTTTATTGCTCTCATTTAGGGGAAGGAGGATATTCTTGAGGGAGACCCCATTATAAAAGAAATTGCATCCAAGAACTTCTCCACTGCAGCAACAAAGAGGCCCATGTCAATTTTTCTCGCGTCTGGCAGAAAAGTTAACCACAAGCCAATTTTCTGCAGTGGTGGAAGATTTTACTCTTTGCAAAGATCCCCTTCCCCCCTCCTGAACAGTTCTGGTCCAGGATTCTGTCTCATTTCCAGTGAAATGGTTCTTGAGCTTCAATGCAGCATGAAGATCCATGCCTGGAACAGTCTGTTCCGTTCTCCTTCTAGGTTGTGGCTCTTGGCTTCTTCTCCGGGGAGCACACCTACCTCCAAAGCAGCTGGAACGTCTTGGATGGGATCCTGGTCTTTGTGTCCATCATTGACATCATCGTTTCCATGGCATCAGCAGGCGGAGCCAAGATTTTAGGGGTGCTGAGGGTACTTCGGCTGCTGCGCACCCTGAGACCTTTACGGTATTTGTTGGTTTCCAGAAAAGCAGGAGGCATCTGAGCTAATCACTTCCTCCTCTGGCGAAAACCCAGTCTCCCACACCTGAAAAAACAGTTAAGGAGACTATTTTGGTCCCCAAACTAACTATTGCTAAGAAACAGACTCAAAATCTCTTCTCAGACTTTTTCTCAGTGGCAAATTCTTTGGACTGAGGGCCTTGGATGACTCTGAAGATTCATTTAGAATCTTGGGCAGCTACAATTCGCCATTTGCAACTGATAGACCTCTCTTAATGCCTCATGTCCCTACCCTTCCTTGGCCCTAGAACAAGACTAAGTTGGTGCATTCCTGGTCATTTCCAAATTGCATCCTAATGTGGCATGGTGCTTTAATTAACTCTAAGCACCATGCATATCAGTTTGGTGCTTTGGCCAGCCACCAGATTGGTTCTGTCTATTTTGCTTTGAACTGAACCTGCTTATTCTGTTGTGTATCAACAGAAGGACAAAAGCAATGTGACCATGAATGCAAAAACTCAGTGTTCATTTTCCAGCAGTCTCTGGCATGGGGTCCTGTGGTGCATAGATTAGCATGCAGGTATTTCCTGTTTAGCAGCTACATGCATGTGCCTGTCTCAAAAGCCAATGCACCCCATTCTTCCCAGCAGGTAGAAAGGTTGCCCTTGTTTGCAGTAGGTCGCATAATCATGCCTGGTGCAAGATAAATACTGTTTTTCCCAGCATTTCTAGACCTTTTCAGAGCAGTCTGGGGCCCAAACCTCTGAAGGTGCACAATGGCAAACCTCGTAGCAGTTCCAGGAACCCCATCCCCTAAGGGTAGGGGCGCCAGACAGGGTGGCAGAGAGAGGGGAACGGCAGACACATTGCGCTGGAGTGAATTTGCATTCCAAGTGTGATGGGTAATAATTTGAGAATTCCCGGCATCTGCAGATGTTTTGTGTTCAGGACCTCAGAGGAGCAATTTAGCTGGCTGGAAAGTCAAAAGTAGGACGACACTTTCAATATCTGAAACCAGGCGAAAGGGAGCTGGTCTTTTTGATTGTCGTCAAGTAATAAGTGAGGCGGCTGGAGGAGGAGGAGGAGGGAAACGTTCTTCTCTGCTCTCTGAGGGAGTCTGCTGCTTCACATTATGACCACAGAAAATGCAAAACTGGGCCTCCAAAAACAACCCGGCAGGGGTCTTTGATCCCTTTGGTGGAAATAAACTAAGTGCACAACTGCTCCATCTGTTTCTTGCTAGGGTGACGTTTGTGCTAGGATATTCTTAGGGAGAGGTGGATTTTGGGACTGGCTTGACATTTGAAGAGATTAAGAGTTCAGAAGGCCCATCTTGACCCGGGGGGAAAGTCTTGGATGGCGTCTGAAAGCATTGATTAGGTGAACTTCATGTTTGGAGACCTTTTCTGGGTCCTACACAGTGGGGACACCTGGGATACCCCTAGACGAGTTCCTCTGGGCAAGGGAGGAGAGGTTTTCCTCTCCGCTGCAGGGGATGACAGTAAGGACCCAACCTTCTCCAAACCAGCAGCATCCTCAAGGATCCAAACCGGACTTCCTCCATTTGCTTCTCCTTCGTTTTCATCATGCAGCAATCAAAAATGAGGGACGGGGGAAGGGAACCAGGATGCTTGAAAGTTAAGGCTCTGTTGCTGCCCAACTGTCAGTTTCCTCTGGGAGGACTGAATGTTTCTTGGGGCGCCTGGAAATGGGATGAGAAAAGAAGGTGTTCCTCTCCTCTCCAGGGTCATCAGCCGAGCTCCAGGTTTGAAACTCGTGGTCGAGACGCTGATCTCGTCTCTCCGGCCTATCGGCAACATTGTCCTGATCTGTTGCGCTTTCTTTATTATCTTCGGCATTTTGGGAGTGCAGGTAAGACTCCCCCACCATGCAAGATCCACTGAAAGGCTTCAACACCTTGGGGGGGTTCTTCGTTCTGCCTGGCTTGGCTTGGTCTGAACAGGAGACGTGGACTTCAGGGGATATTCCCCATGGCCTGCTGGAGCTGAGACCTCCTTGCCCCCTTCTTAAACCTTGACAGAGTGATCCTTCACAGTTTGCTTTGGAAAACACTCTTCCTTCTTCTCCTGGGTCATAAAAGAAACCCTCTGATAAGCACTCCAGGACAGGACAGGGACTCCCTGAGGTCTGCCTTCTGCACTGAGCGACCCCCTGCATCCTGGATGTTCCCTGGTGGTGAAAACCATCGCACGCCCCTGCTTGGATGGTTCCTCAACAGCCATGACTCAGCACCATCGAACAAGATCAAGTGGAGCTTCCCTAGCTCAGGTCCCATCGGTGCGAGTTGGCTGTTGGCTGTTCTCACGCTGGAAACCTTGTCCCTGTTTCTGACCCAGGTCTCCCCTTCCCAGTCTTCCCAAACCTGCCAAGTCAAAGCTGAAGTCAAACCCTCCACCTCTCCTGCTGATTTTATTCGGGTTTTTTCCCAGCTCTTCAAGGGCAAGTTCTACCACTGTGAGGGAGTTGACATCCGAAACATCTCCACTAAAACTGACTGCAGGAAAGCCCACTACAAATGGATCCGGCGGAAGTATAACTTCGACAATTTGGGACAGGTAAGAGGGAGAGGAGAAGGAGGACAGAAAGGAAGTGGTTCTCCTGCCAAGCAACCTTCCCCATCTTCTAAACCTAATTGGATTTTTAATTGGATGTTACACTTTAGAGGCTTCCCAACTCTGAGAGACTCTGGGTGTCTTGCAATTTTAAAAGTGAGGAACAACAATCAAAGAACTTAGATCATGTATGTTCAGAAGGAACGCTCCAAATACCAAATTAGAGAAATCCTTCTGAAGGCACCACCTTGCCTCTCCCCAGGCCTGAGAAGATTTCAGGGATTTTCTGCACATTTTAAAGGGGGATCTCTAGGGAGATGCTGTGCCAAGGGCAGGCACCATGGCAGGGGAAAGCCACTTTCTTCTACAGGGCTGAGGAAAGAAACACTTTCTAGAGTAGCAGTTCTCACACATTTGGTCTTGGTCTTCTTAAAAACAATGGAGGACCCCAAAGAGCTTTGAGTTATGTGGATTCTATCTATCCATGTTTATTTTCCCTCAGGAAAGTGTCACATATATCCTGGGGTGGTGGATCTGATTTGTTGGTTGACTGAAAGCTAAGGAGAAACTGAAAACTCCCCTTTTATAAACAGCTTTCTTTGCTTCCACAGGCCCTGATGTCCCTGTTCGTCCTCTCTTCCAAAGATGGCTGGGTGAACATCATGTATGATGGATTGGATGCTGTGGGGATTGACCAGCAGGTAGACACTAAATATCCTAAGATTTTTTCATGGGGAGTTGCTTAAAGACTCATTCCCACGTGCATGTGTAGCTCAATGGTTGGCAATCAACAATAGGGTTGACATCCTGGCTAAGGTGCTGGTCATTCATTCGCAAGGGGGGGTATAACCATTAGGTGATAAATGCACACATGGATGATGATGAAGATAACAGAATAACAGAGTTGGAAGGGATCCTGGAGGATGTCAAATCCAACCCCCTGCTCAAGCAAGAGACCCCCGTAGCATTCAGATGATGATGATCCATCATGGTTCAGTTAGGGATGATGTCATTCAAACATTGCTGGAGAGATTTATTTGGTGGTGTCCTTTGTAGAGACCTCCTGAACAGAGGCGGCTGCCCCAGGTGGGTCTCACCTTCAGCTGGTCTGATTCTCCAGCTCCCAGAAGCCCCCATGATGACTTCTCCCACCCACTTCCATCCTGACCCAGGGATGCTTATCCAGCCATTCCATGAAACAAACTAAAGACAGTCTCAAAGTCTTCAAGTTTTTCCCTTTTGGAAAACAAATTTGTCTGAAATGACTTAACATCCTGCAGTGCAACTAAGTTTAAAAGCAAAACAAAGATAGTCAAGAATTATCAGATCCAAACTGTTTTTGGAAAGTTCCCTTCCTCTCAGTATGAAGTTTCCTCTTTGAAGGTTTTTTAAAAACATTTTAAGACTCCCCGTTGTTATCCTGTCGGGGTGCAGAACATGCAACTGAAATCAGAAATAACTCAAACAGGCGATATTCCAAAAAGAGAATGCAACTATTTAAGGCAGCTGAGCTAAGCTAGTTGATCATGCCATGGGGGCATCCTGGCCACATTCCATGGGGGAGGATGCCCTGACCAGTAAGCTGGCCAAGATGCCAACTTTTCCAGGAAGGTCCAGCTGTTTTGGAGCCCAACGGCCAGGCTCAACCATTGGAGGTCAAAAGGTTGCCCCTCCCTGGACCTTGGCAGCCACTCATCTTGAGGGTGGGCTCCATCTCCATTGTGCTCATACGCCATTGTTCCTTGTCTCCCCACCCCCCATCTCTCCCCTCTTCCTGCTGCCTTTTGGCCGCCTCGCCAGCCCAGCCGGAACCATAACCTCTGGATGCTTCTCTACTTCATTTCCTTCCTCCTCATCGTCAGCTTCTTTGTGCTCAACATGTTCGTCGGCGTGGTGGTGGAGAACTTCCACAAGTGTCGGCAACACCAGGAGGCTGAGGAGGCCCGGCGGCGTGAGGAGAAACGGCTGCGGCGTCTGGAGAAAAAGCGCAGGAGTAAGGCGATATACATGTCTGGTCGGTAGACAGCGGTACAATCACAATCTTTCTGACACTTGCCTGCTGCTCCCAACGCCCATCTCGACCTTCCTCCTTATCGCCTGGTTTTCTTCGGGTTGGTGATGGGACCCCAAAAGACCTTTTTCCTTCCCATCTTTGGAGATGCTTTAAGAGCCAGAAGGTAGCTCATCCTCTCTTCTCTGATCCACGAGGTTCTTCTCTTCACATCCCAGCTCAGCACGGATAGGAATCATGAGCCCAGGTCCCCAAAGCAGGTATTGGGTGCAAGTTCCTTCTGGGGGCTCCCTGGTGCTCTCCGAGCTGGGCTATTTTCTTGCAGACATTACATTACCCAAACTTGGTACTCATCAATACTAATCAGGCCTATGATATTACTAGTTCGAGTAGTGAAATGTCTGCAAGAAAATCACCAAGTTCAGAGAGCACAAAGGATCCTTCATTCCTCCCCCTCTTCCTCCTCCTCCTCTCCACAAAGCCCACTCTCTTCCTGCACTGATGATGTGACCTAGGTAGGTTATGAAGTGTCTGCAAGAAAACCATCAAGCACAGGGACACCCAGGACCCCTCATTTCAACCCTGATCTACAAATATCCTCCTGCACTAGTTTCTTCAGGACCACAAAGATCTGAGCTCCAAGGTGTCTCCTAATTCTTGGCCTTGAGAGTTTCATCCCGAGGGAGGCTGAAATTTTCGGGGTGACCCCTCTCCCCTGCCATTTCTTTTGCCATTTGAAATTGAGGGGTGGAGGAGATTCAGGGAAGCACAGATGGGCTTAAGCTTGTGAGTGAAAGAGAACCCAGCCACCACCCCTTGGTTGCAAATAGTTCTTACAAGAAGAACAAAGTATAAATATTAATATACATCTGGAAAGAATTATGGGTAGGGGACCAAGCAGAAAGTTTTCCTGAAGTCCTGGATCTCAGAATATTAAGATGGAAAGCTTGTACAGACATCATCACTTAGATTGGATTTTAGACAACTAGACAGACCAACATCTGATGTGAAAAGTCCTAAAGCAGAACGGATATCCAAGTCCTCCATGCTTTATAGGACCCAGTTTTGTCAAATCAAAGCTCTCATCAGATACTTGTAAAAGCACTCCCTTCTCCGTCTTTACAGCCAGGTTTAAGGGGCTCCCTGGGAGTCTTGTTTTCCCAGGGCACCCAAGGAAGACTCACTGCACAGGAACCATAACTTTGGGGGTCTCAAAGGAGCAAGCCTCCATATTCCTAAGGCTTTTGATGCTCTGCTGGAACCCCCAAATCACCCATGAGTGAAGTTCGAAGTTTGATCTCCTAGTTTTGCCTTGTGTCTGAAGAAGATTGCAACTGCCCCCACTGACTTAAAGCATCACCAAAGGGTTTCAGGGAAAAAGTGGTTGCAAATTTCCTGGAGGATTTTGGCCCATGGGCCCTGCATGCCACACGAGAGATGCATGTGGAAAACCAGCAGAAGGGAAGGAATGAGGAGGCCTCCCCTTTTCAAGGGCAGGAAACAAGTGTTCCCCTAAATGGATCCCATTAAAAGAGATGCACGTTCAGCCTGTAAAAGGTTTCGATAGTTGGAAGGTGGCCTCCAGCCAGGTTTCTGCACAGAGTCGAGGCAGAAACCTAATCATTTTTTGAAATGTGTTTTTTTCCCTTCCCATTTCAACAGTGCACTGAACAGAAAAATAGAAGTTTTGTACGACCTGCCCAAGGGGCTTAAGAATTGATACCACAGAGAGGAAAGTCAAGAAGGGTAAAGATATTAGGGTTGTATGGCAGGAACGTTTAATAGAAAAAAGAAGCAACAGTGGGAAAAATATGTTGGTTGAAAGGAGACCAGGAGATGGTTAGTTGTAGGAGGAGCAGCTCAAACGTTCAGGACAAAGTGGGTGAAACCAGAGAAATTGAAGTTGTGAGGAAAGATTTTGAGATGGGAGGGGTTTGTAGCTCAACAGAAAACCCTCTTGGCATGCAAGAAGTCCCAGGACTTGTCTCCTGAGGTTCCAAGAAGGACTGGGAAAGAATGTTGACCTGGAAGTCAGGACCTCTATAGCAACCTACACTCTATTCATTGAGATAAGCCAAGAGCCCACCTGGACGAAGAAGGCAGGTTCTTGGGATTCGGGTGCATATATGTTCAAAAAGAAAATTGGACGGCTCAGAAAGATCTAATGTGTGGCTGACACTCTGTAGCTTCTGTGTGGCTCGGTGGCTCGGTGGGGTCTGTCTGTGAGAGACCAGAGGTTGGGACAAGGCTATTCCTTGCCAGTGACAGCAACAGGCCAAGGGGCTGGTTAGAGGGGGAAACTGGAGTCTTAGAGCAGGGGTCTCCAAACTTGGCAACTTTAAGGCTTATGGACTTCCCAGAATTCCTCAGATGTTGAAGTCCAGAAGTCTTGAAGTTGTTAAGTTTGGAGTCCCCTGTGTTAGATAAGGAATTCCAGGGATGGTGGGAATGCAATCCTATAGGAAGGCGTTGTAAAGCAGGGATTGGACCAAGAGACATAATTACAGATTTAGGGGTGGGCAGCACTGGAGACCGATGAGTCCAAAGCTCTCCAGTGGCCTCTGTGATTGGGTGGTAGCTGCAACCTCTGTCTTTCTGGCCAAAGTCCACACAAGTCCTTGGCTTTTGAAAGCCAAGCAGGTAGGAAAGTAGATTGGACCATGGAAGAAGGTCAGGGAAGATTAATTTCTAACAAGGGATGAGAGGACATAGTTTGAGGATATGTTGCACATGATGTGTGCCCATGTTTTCCACCACCCAATGGTGACAAGTAGAAGATCTGGAAGTTTCTGAACACAGGGACAAATTCTGTACCCAGATGGAATCTTGACCCCAGATTTCTGCTATGACCCCCATGAGCTTTTGACCCAGCCCTAAGCTTCATAAAACAAAGCAAAGGGGAACAGAAAAGCATTTAGAATAATACATTGTCTGAGTTTGTCCCCTATTTGTCTGTACAACAGCGTAAGCATTGGCTTCAGTGGGATTGTGCATTGGTTCTACAACCCCGTAATCAAGAGGGCAGTTATGGTCACCAAATAGCTTATGTCTCCCTGGGCACCTTCTGTATCCCTCTTCTGCAGTGCATGAATTGGCGTCTCTTCTAATGGACATTGCATGCATGGTGTGACATGGATGTCATGCTCTTTCCTATGTCATCAGTGTACTTTCAATGTAACATGTTCCCAAGCTAGAACTGCATGTTCCTTCTGCTCACATGCTGGGGATCTCTCCAGAGCTTCTGCTTGGCTATGATCTGTTTGGGAGATCAACCAAGATCCCTGGTGTCCTTTTTCTTCAGCTTGTGTGTAATGTCTATGTGTTCTACCTGTGCGTCAGAAGGAGATCACTACTTTGTCATGTGTTTCTATTGAAGCAACAAGTTCACCTGTAAGTGGAGCCTATCAAATATCTTGGGCTATAATTTCCCTAATCCTCATCTAGAATGATTGTAGTTCTAGAGATCTGCAGGGCATCACCTCAAGGGAGGTTGGCCTTCGGATTCTTTTCTGGAGAACCCTGGAGGAGCATGTTGAGAATTCATCAAAACTTTCCTTAAGGAGATCAGAGGTTAGCCAAGGTGGTCATTAGAATTGTTCTTGAGGGCATCATCTCAGCACCTACAAGATAAGAATAAGCCCCAACAGACCCCTAACACTCAGCAAGAACCACAGTCCAGTATTTCAAAGGCAGGAAGTGAATGGGTGGTTGTTGACCTGGATGAGTTAGACGCTGGTGGGGTCATCCAACAGCAAAGGATCAGAAGAGAAAGAAGAACGGATGGGATGAAAACAAGCAGGATATTTGCCCCTAAAAGGCAAAATAGGACAGGTAGACCATTCGCTGCAGCACCACGGAGAGCTCCCCATGAACCTCTCTTTCCCACCAGTTTCCAAGGTTCCTAGGGACTGTTGGCATTGGCTCTTCTGGGTTAGCTGAGACAATGCTCAGGCAAGTGGCCATTGCCACCTAGAAGGTCCTCTCTGAGCATGGCTTCCTCTGATGCTCTTGCTTCGAGGCCTCGGCGGGGACCAAGAGAGGTGGCACCAGAGCCTGATATCCAAGCTTCCAAAGGAGTTCTACATACATTGGAGTTTTGATCTGGTTGGTGGCCCTGACTGAGTTCAGAATCCTTTGTATTGCCCAAGATCTCCAGGAGGAAGTTCAGCATTTCCAAGCCCAGAAAATCTTCACTGTGAGCCAGTGAGCTGCTCCGATCGCATCTGAAAAACCAACCCGTTTTCTTTGGAGATTCTCAGTCCTCCAGGTCATGGCTGTCCCCAAAGGTGCTTTTTTGAAAGGCAACCAGACTGTTTTTCCTTGAAGACATTTTGCTTCTCATCCAATAAGCTTCTTCGGTTCTGACTGAATGGTGGAGCATGGAAGGATTTATATTCATGGCGGTCATCATCTGGTCATCAGTCAGAACTGAAGAAGCTTCTTGGATGAGAAGCAAAATGTCTTCAAGGAAAA
>JANHFN010005635.1:26946-49607 GCA_032468175.1 Toxicocalamus goodenoughensis
CAGCAGAGCTGGCTGGAGACTTCTGGGAGTTGAAGTCCACAAGTCTTAAAGGGGCCAGGTTTGGAGACCTCTGTTTTTGAACATAAAATATGAGAGTTGGAAGGGGTCAACCCTGCTCAACCTCTCTGCTTGTGCCAGCTCTGGGTGGCCCCAAGATGGTTCTAGCTCCGTCCCCTTGGCTTTCCCGTAGGGCTTGGAAGAAGGCATCTCACAGATCACGTCCAAGAGCCGGAATGTCCAGCAAAACCTGGTCTGGAACTTCCCCATCGACCTCACCTTCAAAAGCACCAACCCCTTTGGCTGTAGGTGGGGAGGACCTGGTGGGGAGGGGAGATGGGCCTGGGGACTGTTTTGGGAGGTGGGAAAGGCCAAACTCGCCTGCGATTGTGGTCCTTTCTGTCCTTGCAGGGCCACAGATCGTCATCAGTGTGTATGGCCCTGATCTTTTTGGGAATGATGTGGTTCGGGGATACGGAGCCGTCCACGTCCCTTTTACACCTGGCAGGTGAGATCATCCCAACCCTGGCCAACCTCTCTTACTTGTTCCGGCACTTGGTGCAGTTTCGATGCGTGAAAGTCCTTCTTTGGACTGTAATTTAGTCAAGAGTATTTGATTCTTTGGGGCACCAGAAACTCAGGGAAGCAAACAAGCTTAGTCACCTTATTAGTGATTTTGTTTACCTGCTTGGGATAGAGGCAGAACGAAGTTTGGCGTGGGAAGGAGGATCAGATTCGGGGTTCATTATTTCTGTTGATCAAATCTCCTGCTACTTTTGGATTGCCCAAATTCTGTTTTCAGGCACCAGAGGATCCTCCCAATGTTCATTCCAGAATCAACCTCCAGACTGCAAAAGTTAACAAGGTGACAGCATCTTTTGTCTAATTTTTTTCTGAGGAATTGCTCTATTTTGAAAACAAGATATTTTTGCCTGCTGAAATAGCAACAGTTGGTTGGTTGGTGGGCTTCTCCATCATACACTCCTCTTGCTCCATCCCTCACACTTTTTCAGAGAAAATCACCAGTGAAAAAGGATTAATGAATATTCAGTTTGGTGGAGAATGTGGTGATTTATATATATTCAGGGAAGAAGAAATTCCAGGGTGGAGGGAGCTGTACAGGCATTTGTTGGCATGAAGTCCTCAGGACTTTGGCTGAATAAACCCCAGGTGGGGTGACTTGATTCAGCCTTCCCTTTTGTCCTTCTCCCAGCTGGCTGACGGGCAGATATCCCGAATTCACTGACCCCAAGGTGGTAGCCCAGGGTGAAGGCCGTGAAGGTAGGTACTTGGGAGTGCTCTGTGGTTTTGCCTAATGTGTTCTGGAGGGCAAAGATGCCCTTGAATCCAGAGAGAAGAATGTGTACCCAAATGTTGCCAAAAGTGAGAGCATATGCTTATGGTTGAGGCTATCCCTACTTCGGTCAGGGGATGCCAGCTGCCAATAAGTTTAGGATGGGCAGAAAGCAAGGAATGTCATGAAGAAGACCGCCAGAGCTCAGCTGCAGAATTCCAAGCTTTAGGGAGTAATGCCATGCATTTGTGCTCCATGCTAGCTTATGGGGCTGCCCTATTAGCCACAGAACCCCAAACAAGAAGCATCTTGGCTCTGATCCATTTCATCCATAGTAATGGGGTTGCTTTGTAATAGCCCTGCTAAGCCTCCGTTTGCTCCTTTTCAGTGACCCGAGTTCGCTCACAAGGCTTCGTCACAGTTTCCTTCAACGTGGTGACCAAGGACATGAAGAAGCTGGGCTACGATGTCAGCTCACCAACCCTCGCCAGCTCCTCACTCACCTCGGTGACAGATGCGATGTATAAATTCTAAACTTGCAATTTTGGGTCCTGCAAGACGCAACTTGGAGCTGACCAAGGTTATCAGATAAAAATGTTTCTGTGCCAACCCAGGAGAATCCAGACCAGACCAGTGCAGATGTACAGAAATCACAGTGCCTGAGGGATTTGCAAAGTGGATGTGGGTATGATGGCCAGCTGTGGCTATGATAAGCCATTTGCAGTGAGGCATTGCTTCACTTTTGGGGGCATTTGCTGTGTGGGCCAGAAGCATCGCTGACTTTTGATTTTTGCCACAAGTTAAGTAGAAACTGTTTCTGCATGCGTGCACGCACACTTTCACACAAACACATCCAGACATGATTAGGGTTATCAGGAGTTGGGTGAGACTTTCTGGTTGCATTATGCCATTTTAACACCATGACAGAGTATTCTCATAGTTTGCATTAATAGCACATGTGTCTGTGGGCGTATAAGGAGGAAGAATGAGTTTAAAGCTATGCAAATTATTTCTAATTTCAATATGTCAAGTAGGATTTAAAACAAAAACAATGGTCTAATATTTTTTTTCAAGTTACAGGTTTTATAAGAATCTCTGATCCCCATAAAGGTCTTGGAGCATGGACTTGATTTTCAGTTTAAAATACAACTTGGTTTAGGAATTTGTGGTGTTTCCAAATAAATCATTTCTGCATGGTCTTTGATGGACAATTAAAACGAAAAACAAACCCTGCTTCATGCCTGTTTGTTGTTTTGTAGCAGCAGGAAAACATTAAACGGTGTTTTTTTGTTTTTTGTTTAGAAAGCTAGAAAAGGGATTCGGTGGATAAAAGCTGCCCTGAGGCTCCGGGCCACCCAACGGCCTTGTTAAAGTCAGAATTCACTCAGCAGGGGGAGACACAGCCTCAGAAACTCTGCAGCTCTCTCTGCTGCTAATCTGCTCCAAAGTGGCCCTCCCAGTAAGAGCCGTGAATGGCTGCTGTGCGTGTTCCAAGCGGGGCATCCTTTGGTTCCCAGAAGGAACCCTTCACTCAGCATCCAACCTTGGGAGGCGGCTCCGAGGATGCCCAAGTAGCGCATCTCCCGTCTATGTGGGGCAGGCTTTCTGGCTTGGCTGGCCTAACTACATACAAAACCTTCCCTTCATTGTTAGCTAAAGGTCAGCCAACAATGAAGAGTGGAGAACTGGAGACAGAAACGGTCCTCAAAGGACTTGCACCTTGACGTATTTTGACAAACGCCACCAGGAAGAGTAAACATTTATCAGACTATCCACTGCAGTAACTGAGACAGATGTGGGTGTTAAATTTATTGCTGTGCTAATTCCAAAGAGGAATATACACTATAGGTGCCCCCCCCTTACAACGCAAACAAAGCTCTAGCAGAGTTGGCGAGGGGGGGGAGGAATGGTTGGTTTTGGAAGTCAACCTGCTACGAAGAAGGGCCACTCCGGGGGCAGAGGGGAGGTACATACACTTAACCAACATTAGCCATTTTAAAGATGTTTTCTTGAAATCCCAGGCTGCCTCAATTCTTCTCTTGGCCATGAAAGCCAACCCACCAGATCATTTTTCAGGTCGGCGCAGAAACAGAGGATCCCTGGAGTTTTTTGTGGCCACCAACTGCAAAAGAATTTCCCAGAAAGGAAGTGCTGGATGCCAAGAGCTTCTCTCAATTAACCTATTTTCCTCACGTGCCTGGAACTTCCTGTTCTCATAATGGTTATCACCCCGATCTTTTCCGGAAATTCCAGCTCCTCTCTGGTTTGCGGGTTAAGAGGATCGCAAACAGTGAGATTGCAGAAGATTTTAACAGCAAAGTGCAGAGAGATTATTTTACATTCTGCTAATCTCCAAGCAGTTATGTTCTGCCTACCGAATTACGAAAATCTGCTTTTTTTCCTGAAAACAATCCTCACAAGCCAATGGAAGTCTTGAGTTTTATGCCAGGGCTTTTTTGAGATACGTGGATGGCTTGCAATAGTGTCAAATATCTCTAGCTCAGGTGGAGGATAACGGTGGAGGTTTGTTCTCTGAGCTTGTAGGTTGGTTTCCAAAGGTTTCGTTTCCACGCTAGCTAACCTCTTCAGCAGAATTTAGGGGATGTCCATGTTCTGCTCATCAGACCCATCATAAGACTCTCACCTGAGCGTCACCAAATTCCCATCACAAGATCTAATGACCACACGAAGGAGCAGGAGAACACAGACGCTGACATCCCATGAATTCTGCTGGAGATGATAGCCAGCCTGGTAATGAAACATTGGAGAACCAACCCAGAAGCTTGGAGAAGGAACCTCCCACATCCTGCATGGATGGGTGGACGGGATAGGATTGGAACAAATCCAGATAGCGATGGCAGTTTTGGGACATCTCAAGAACTTCTGGTTACTGCAGGAAATCCAGTCAGTCACAATGGAAAACAAGCTTGTCAAATGCCAGGGAGGGACCCAGAGGAGTCATAGCTTTGGCTGGATGCAGAGCTCTGGAATGCCAGAACATCCTCCGCCCACCTGCAACTCCAGGTCTCGTGAATTAGGCCTTCAAAGGAGCCCTTCTCCTGGCATGGAAGCAAGAGCAGGAGGGTTTGAAGCAGCTGGCAATTCAGGGTGGGCCAGGGGGTTGACCAGAGATGCTGGTGCATGAGCCACAGAAGGGCCCCTATCTGAACCAGCAGAGAAACCAAAGGAGCCAAGTAATTGCAGAGATCCTGTTCCAAGGCCACCAGTTTCTCTCCTGGACATGAGATGGAGGCTAAAGCATAGCCACTTCTAAGTTCAGGTGGGCTACACAGCCCATGACTCAGACTGAGATGGCCTTTCCCATGACTTGATATGGTCTAATGGGAGGCAGCAAAGCTTCTGCCAGGCATTCTGAGAATGTTTTTCTAGCACTAACCAACGTTGCTACTCCACGAAATGATGGAAAGATCTGGGCCAGCTAGGTCACCAACAGATTAAGGAACAGAATTGGGACGACAAGTCTGCAGACTGAGCTTTCCAAAGTAAAGAAAATTGCTTTGTTGGAAGCCAGAGTGCTAATCTAATTGCTCCCTCATTGGTCGCGGATGAAATGGAAGTACATTTCATCTGCAAGGAAGCACAGGCCAGCTACTTGATCAAAGGCTCCATTTGGTGTCTGAAAGGATGAAGAGTTAAATTGGAGGAAGAATTATCACAAAAAATGGAAGAACTATCACAGAAGTGCATAAAACAGATTCCCAAAATGAGCTGTGTGCAAATCTAGAAGGACAAGTGATGAAATGTTCTGCTGGGAGAACAGAAGAGCCAGAACTTGGGGAGGTGGGGGAAGAGGGGCACACTGGAACAGATGGCTTGATCAACAGTTTGGTCCATGGTTGGTGTTTTGTTTTTTTTAAACCCTACAAAACCAATGATTAGGGGGGAGAGTAGACAGACCAGTCCTTCAAAGGACCAGAGCAGCCACATCCATGGATGCTGCAAAATGCCTGCATCTCCCTGGCCATTTCCCCCCTTCTGTTGGGGGCTTTGGCAGCAAGCAGCCTCTAGTTGGTTTTTGGTTGACCTCCCCAAAACAAAAATGTCTAAGCAGGGCTGGCGCTGATTGGCGTTGGGCTCTTCTGCCATATGTGAAATAGGGTGCAGCTCTTGCAAACGTTGGCTGGGACATCCCAGAACAGGGTTTTCTTAGGAAAACTTCATCCAGGAATCAAGACACTGAACAAACCCAAATCCCAACTGACCAACTTCCATCTGGAGAGCCAGGGACACATCAGCCAAAGTGGTGGAGAACAGGGAGAAATCTCCCCAGGGCCACCATGGAAGAGTGGCACCCACCAATATCTTTAAATCATCGTCTCTCCTGCCTCAAATTAGTGTCTTCCAGATGTCCTGGACTACAAGGACCATAATTCTAAGCCAGCTCATTTTATCCCAGCTTCCCCTTTGCACAACCCTTCAAGATTGGAAGTTCATTGGGGGAACCCATCAAGGGTCATGCATGCCAATGGCAGAGATATTATTATTTAAAGAACACCCATAAGCCTTCGCTGGATGAGGGAATATCTACTAGCATTAGAGATATTCCCTCTCTAACAGTCTGGGAATAGATGAGCAATATGTGTTTAATTCTGACAAGACACTGAATTCTGACAAGCCCCTCCTTTCTATGGCTGAGTGACCATCACGCTTCTGCTATAAGGGGACATTATATGATAGTGGTACAAATGATAAATGACAGCCGTACAGAAGATAAAAAATTCAACAGCACGTATCCGAAGTAGCCCGTTTCCAATGGTTAGGAAAGTAGCTCCAAACATTTCCCTAAAGATTCTGCCACAGAAACCAAGTCAGGCTAGATATTTATGCCCTGCTCCATACAAAACAGGTGTTAGAAAATGGAGATGAAAGAAATAGGGTGTGATCACTTTCCTTGAACTAGGGAGATTTTTTAAAAAAATATCTGGTACATAGAATGTTACCTTTTTAGTCCCTTTTCTCTACCCCACATGTGGGTGGCCAGCCAACACTACCTCCTGTCTCTAACCCTCAACTGTTTGCCCATGTATGCTAGCCACCTTTTCTCTAACTGAGAAACTCAGTGCAAAAAGACAGACTTGGCTGAATAAAAATTGAGCAAATAAAAGGAGAAATAAATTAATTTAACCAGAAAATCTCTTTAGGAGAATTCTGAAATTTAGGTCACTTCAAGGAGGGCGGGATTGGAAGAGAAGGGAAGGAACAGTTAATAATGTTGTAAATCTACATTAATTGGAAGGAAAACAATCCCAGGAAGGTGACATGTTTAAGCTATTAAAAACCTTTGGCTACTTAAGAAAAAAAAATCACACAACATTCCTCTTGACTGCAGACGAAATACTTATTTTGCATTCTGTGCATTCTATTTTCTTCCACTTGACCATGCTGGCCACACAAGGCAAGAGCAGAAGCTGGAAGAGGACCTAGGTGGAGAAGGCCACTCTAGGGTGTTCATGGCTACGCAGTGTGAAATGGCCTGTTGTGAAGAATCAAACACAACGACTGTGCCGCAAGGTAAAGGACACAAAATGAGAAGTGGAGGCAGCTGGCAATTGGAAAGCACTTGCTTGTATACACTAACCGTGCAATGTCTGTCTGTCATGTTGGTATCCTGGATTATCAGATATTTTCCTTCAAGGCCACCAGCAAAGCACCCCTCTTGCCACTTTCAACCACACCACTGCTTTTGACAAAGTTTGCCATGACCCCCACTGGCATAGTCCGCTCACCCCTGGCACAGATGTTTCTTCAAAAGAATAAATTATTAAAAGCTACCCAACAGTTGTTCCTACTGCGCACAGTGAGGGTGCAGCATCAAGAGACCTCATCCAGCTGAGAACATCTGTGTGCAAGCACCCATACGTGTTTATGCGTGCTTTCTTGTAGTTGCCATTGGAAAAGAAAGCAAGAATCTTCAAAGAGTTATTAACTACTTAAACCTGAGTAGGACTTAGTAGGAAAAAACTGAGCCGAAAGAATCAAGTTTACTTTTCGGAGAAGATTGTAAACAGAGCCAAGTAACACCATGGAGTGCATTCTTTAGTTAGAAGAGTTTAGTTAATTAAAAGTAACATTCATACAGCAATGTTTTGTTTTTTTAAGTTGGTGAAAGTATCACAAGAGAGAAGTCATTTATTTTCCATGATCTTCAACCTCTCAAAGGCTTCCAGGAGGGTTTTTTTTATATGAAGTGGAGAGATGTAGTCATAAAACGGGGAAACTGAAAGGCAACTGTAGTGTTTTCCTTTTTAAATGTCACCTTAGCCATATTCCTCTCAAGATTCATGTTACAGGAGCTATTCTATTCCCCCCCCCCCCAATACAAATGTCTTTGTTCAAAAGCAGGTGGGTTTGTCGATATTCCCTTTAAAATTCTCTTCATGAAAACCAAGAGCTAAAATATTTATATATAAATAAGAAACATTAAATCAAAAAAAGAAGAGAACTGGAAAAGAAAGATGGTATCTTAATTTTTCCACTAAACCTGATAAATCTATCAAAACTATCGACGGTTAAATAAGAACATTATAAAAATTAGCAAGAGTGAAAACAGAACGCTCACCTGGTGAACTCAAATCCAAAACGGCCCTATCCTTAAAAGTGCAAAAGTATACAAGGATTACTGCATAATAACAAAAGGTCACCCCCAAATCAGTTCCCGAGTATTACCCCAGCATTACCTCGGTATCCCCCATCCTATGCCTTTTTTAAAGCCTTGCATTGCAAGTCAAATTAAAAGAGCACGTGTAACTAATTTCCAAATGAAGTCACCATCACAAAGCACAGAGCCAAAGCCAGCCCTGAACACCAGGGCAGCCTGCCAGCCGTTCAGAGGGAAGCCATGGGCAGTCCGTGTGAAGTGTAGGAATTCAACACTGCATACAAAACAGCACACTTGCGGGGTTTCACAAAAACTTTGCGGGACTTCACAGAGCTTGCTTCGGTTCTCCTCCTGCAGACGAGCTCGCCCGGCCCTCCCCACCTGATTCTCAGAGGGGAGGGGGGAGAAAAGGGGGGCACAGTTTTGCTGGACATTTTAGTGTGCAAGGATGTACAGAAAACAAAGGCCAGGTGCCTCTTTTGCCAAGACTGGTAAGGACTATGGGTGAACCAAACAGTCTAGAAGAAGAGCATATGGTTATGTGCAAACATGTTCACTAGCACTCTCTGAGTCTCGAATGTGTGTTTGCAAGCACAGGATTGGGGCTGGCTCGGGCTGCGGTGGTCCTACAAAACAACACAGGGGGGGCTCTTTGAGATGGCAAACTCTTCCTATTACCTTGAAATGAGTAACGAAAAGGAGGAAGGGGAGGGAGCAGAAACTGACTCTGGTGACAAATGGCGAAGCATTTCTGCTGCAAGGCTGCCGAGAACCCAAACGAGAAGTACGACCTGCGGCCAAAGAGCAGGCTGGGCGAATGGCCGAGGGCACTGGGAGTTACATACAGCAGCCCGCCAGGCTAGCCACCCCCGTCTCCGGCACTGGCAGTTCAGCCCAAGCCAGCCTCAGAGGAGGTCCTGCCCGCCTTTCCCAGGGGGGCTCCGTGCTCCGGCCTTCCTTCAGAGGAGGAAAGGGTTGGTGGCGTTGGCCGGCTGAGAGACCGAGGGGGGCATCCCCGGGTGGCAGAGAGGCTGTGCCGCGGACCCCATCACGCCCACACTGCTCACGCCTGGGCCCATCTGGGTTAGAGGGGCCACAGGGCCCGCAGCGGGCAAGGAGGCCAGGACCACGGGAGCCACAGAAGGAAGGGCCCCCAGTTCCGGCCCCGGCGCCGCATTGAAGGACAGGCTGCCTCCGAGGATGGGGCTGGCCCGCATCTGATTGAGAGTGAGGGGCTGCGGCTGGTTCACTTGGAAGGGGTTGACTGTGGCTGGAGAAGGAGAAGCCGACGACGCTGACGAAGATCCTGGGAGCAGAGAAGGGGGGGGGGGGAAGAGTCAGTCCGGCCTCCACGGCTTTCAGTCAGACAGCTGCCCAAGCATATGGTTGCCACAAAGGCCCTGTTCAGTGCAAGGCAAAGAGGCAGGGGCCCTCCCGATGGGCCCTGCAACGCCCACTGCCCAGGAATGGGGGCAGAGGAGGGTCTGCAGCACTGCAGAATTCAGATTCCTCTGAGCAACTCTGGTCTGGGTGGAAATGAAACATGGAACCAGGGTCCTCTCCCTGCCCAGGAGCCCCAGAGTCACCCCAAACCTTTCCTCCCAGGCAATTCCCCCCCGAGACTCTGGAGCAGTGTGGAGAAACTGCAGCAACCTCTCAGCCGGCTGGGGAATTCTGGGAGTTGAAGTCCACACTTCTTCATGTTGTTTAGGATGACTGCCTTAACCAGGCTTCAGCTGACTCCCCAAGAACCCACCTTGTGTTTCTGGGTCCTGTTCCCCGCCATGCAAAACATTTATTTCCTTAAAACGCAGCTATCAAATAAGTGCATCGTGAAATCAGCTGCTGCCCTTGAATTAACGTGCCCGTTTCCCACCTTCGGCAATTACGGTCTCAGAGAAACAAGAAGTGCAAACTCAGCACCAAGACGTACCTGGAGCCAGGAAAGGGTTGAGGGATGGTGCTGGCTGGGGGGGCTTGGATACCAAGGAGTCCAGATTCACCAAAGCAGCATTGGAGCCCAAGAAAGCCTCGGGCGTTTTCCGAGCGGCGCTCTGTTTACTGGAGGAGGAGAAGGTGGCTGGCTGGCAGTCCGAGAGGTCAGGGCTGGTAGTCCCACTGTTCTGGGCTGACAAAGCAGAACCTGAACCGCAGGAAAGGAAGAAAACACGGCTCTTGGAAAAGATCGACCTCAAAAGGACACGTTCCCTCTACTAGGCCAGGCGTTTCCCTCACACGTTAGTCGGTTGCTTTACTCATCCCTCTTGTTTTCCTTTTGTCTTTTTGCTTCGTCCAAGGGACTGAAATCCCAGTCTGACCAAGCACTGACCCTGAGAATGCCGACCTGTTATAAATGACTTCATTTTCCTAAATCTTCACAGGAGTCATGTTCTCCCTTGTGATTTTTTCTTCTTCTTCTTCTTTTAGTTTGGGGAAGGCTATCAAGATCATCCAGCAGTGTTTTCCTGCCAGGTGTTCAAGCCCCCTTTCAGAGCCCAACTATGGGATCCATTTCAAAGATACCTTGCTTAGAAGTCCGAAGGGTGTCGAATTCAGAAAAGTCATCTTTAATTGTCCCATTCAAATTGCTGAAGAGGTCGAAAGATTTGCTACCTGCAATGCAAAACAAGAATCTTGCCACCACAGCCAGGCTTCTTTCTCTATAATCCTAGAAAAATACTGTTTCCGCAACACCTGCCAATCAGGGTGTTAATTCTCTCTCTCTCTCTCATTAGTGGAGGACAAGATAACCGGTTTCACCCAGCTGCAAAACTCCACCCCAGAATCTTGGCCACCCTGACTGGAGGCTGGGATCAGGGCCTTTCCATGTTTGGCTGAGCCACCAGCTCTTGACCCCTGCAGGATGCCCTCACCTAGGGGTCTCTACCCTCAGCAACTTTCCACTCTGGGAGTTGAAATCCACAAATGTTAAAGTTGCCAAGATTGGAGACCCCTGCCCTAACCTACTTAGCTTCCTCAGGAAACCTTCAGCCCACCCAAAGATCCAGGCGAGTGAATTCCCAGCACATGAGCCACTCAGGCTCCAGACAGATTAAAGTGGATTTCTTTCAAGAAACAGACCAAGCTACCAATGGCCTTAGGAATGGAATGGAACTGATAGGAGTCCTGACACAGGAACGCCTGTATCCTAGGAAAACTCCCCAAAATAAAAAAAAACTATTTTGCCCAGGGAATTGCTGAAGAGAGATGGCCGCCATCTTTCACTTTTTAAAAAAAAAACCATTCCCATCCCTTGAGCTGGGCTGTTGTTATTTCCCACCTCTGCATCCGTATGAAGAAGGTCATTCTGCCCCACGTCCAGCCCTTTCTCACCCACAGGCCAGAGAAGATGCCTTAGACTTAGCCGGGCATCCTACTCACCAGAAGCAGAAATTGGCTTGTTTACTGGTGCTGTTCCCCAGGGGTCCACGGCTGTCTTGGTTGCCACGGACGATGGCTGGGAAGGAGCCCAAGGATCGGCACTCTTTGGGAGAGGCTGGGCAGCTGAGGAGGCCGCGGGGGCTCCCCACGGATCAACGGAGGTGGCTGGTTTGGCACCTGCAGGCAAAGGAGGTACAAACCCTGAAGCTTCACAGCACAGTCAGACCTTACCAGTGAGAGGGGAACGTCCGTTTGGAGGGGTTTATCTATTTAACCCTAATCCCAACTCAGACGCTCACCAACAGGACCAGGTGCAAATAGCATACACACAGCGTTTAGAACCCTAAGTCAAAATTTGGTGCGGCATTTTTCACAAGAGAAATCCTAAATTCACACATGTGATTTCAAGTAGGGCAAAGGAATCTTTTGCTGCTTCTGTTGAAGTTAAACAAGCAGCCATTAAGACCCCTTCTTGATCTTCTCAAACACTTAAGATCCACTTATCCGGATCTACTTGCTGCCTGTCCAATGCATATTACCATATAACTCATGGCAGGACTTTTTAATTATTATTTTTTAAAACTTAAAGATTGTTTCTTGATTAGCATAGCATGATTAAGTGACAAAATTAAAATATCAAGTCACTATTCACCCCGTCTTCTTGGCACATTGATTTGAAATAGGAGAAACCAAATTCTGTTGGTTGGTTGTGTTGAAAACACACACACACACACACACATTAAAATGTTGATTCACATCTACAAACAGGTGCAGGTTCCCAGTCACTGCGTCCAGAAGATAGGAGAGGCCGCGGAGCTTTCCAAAGAAACAGCTAATCTCTTCCCTGCTGCCTCCACTTCCTGCAAATGTACCAACCATTCCAGGCAAGAAGAGCTCATGGCCTGGGGCTGCCCTAAGTGGAAGCTCCCCAAACAAGCGGCTCTTTCATGAATCGGATGACAAAAGCAGGCAGGCGCAGAAATGGCAGCCCTGGAGGACAAGACCCTCTTCTGAGAAGGCGCTGACTGGAAACCCAGCCCAGCTAAGCGAGACTTAAAGGCCTCTGTTCCGCTCTGAGCCGCCCTTTTCAGCGGCATTTAGATACATAAATCTGATTTCTTCAGCTCCCTCCGAGGGAGCCAAGGAGCTGGCAAGCTAAAACAAGGGCCTGCTATCATCGAATCAAGTCAAAGCCCGCAAGGCGTCGCAGCTGCAAGCCTCTTTCCTTGAACCTTGGGACGGGGGATGGGTGGCATCTCCCTGGGTTCAGGAATAAAGTGTTCCCCCCAATCCTTGCGTTCCCAAAGACAAGGAAAACCCTTCTGGGACTGGCACCACCTTGAGGGCCCTGGGGGAGAGGGCAGCCACAGACCCCTTTGCCCCACTCTTACCGAACGATTGCCAGGGATCGGAGGTGGCAGTGCTGGCTGGAGTGGCCCTCCAAGGGTCGGTCTTCTTGGTTGCAGCTGGGGGCTTCCAAGACTCCCCCTTGGGGGCAGGGGTGGCGGAAGAAGGCAGCGCGTCCATGAGGTCCAGCAACCCTGCGTGCTGCTGACAAAGGTTATTTTTAGCCGGGAACAAACATTGCACGGGACCCCCACAAATCCCCTTTTTTCAAAAAGGAAGACAGGAGCGCAGGGAAGGGGGCAAAAGGCACCATCTTTTCAGGAGCTTTTCATCCCAGGACGGAAGGGACACCATCTTATGCTAAACACTCTGCCTTTGAATAGTTGCAATGCTGGCTCTGTTTCTAATCTGTCCCGCCCTCCCAGCGAGCTCTGAGAATTCTTTGCAAAGGATACCACCTACCTCCTTCTTTTTGGGAAATTTGACAGTATCTCTGCGACTTTCTTCCAACGCCATCTGCAACCTCAAATCATCGCCGCGGCGCAGGCGCTCTTCCTGCAGAAAGGGGGGGGGAGGCATAAACCAGGGTCCCACGATGGCTCAAGCAAAGCCACAAGTCCGGCTCGGGGACTCGTCCGTGCCCTTCCCTTGGTGTGACAGGGAAGGGCTCTGCTGGCCCTTTGCTGGTCTAGGCTACAGCCAACACTTCCAGCCAAACGGCATCACAGGTAACAGCTTCATTACTTAGTCATCTACACATCCCAGGGAGTTGAAATCCACAAGTCTTAAAGTTGACACGTCTGGAGAGCCCTGATCTGGTGGGTACCAAAACCAAAGAAGCTAAAATGCCCACTCTCCACTCCTCTTTCACCTCCCCTGCAGAGGCATTGGGTGCCTCGAAGATTCAGAATTTTCCACGCTCATCCACTGAATGTTTTAGAAGCCAGATTGGAAAACTGGCCCTTAAGGCCTAATCGTAGACTTGCAAAGGTTTTGCTTAGGATTTGACTGATGGTTCCAGAGTGGCCCAATGGGGTGATTCACATCCATTCCCCAAAAGGCTGCAAATTTCCTTTGATCAGGTGTAACTCGTAACAGCTGTCATACGCTTCCACGGCTCGTCAGTTCCTTGCTTAACCATGACAGCCAAGCTGGGAGGCACGTTTTCAGGAGCGATGTGCAGTTAATAGGGGGATTGGGGTGGTGCTGACAGGGCCCCTACAGGGTTGCAGAACCGACCCCCTGCTAATCCAACCAACCACACCAGAAGGGGAGGGAACCGAGAGCTGTGCCCTTCTCAGCCCTTTGCCTCCTTTCACCTTTCTGGAGTAGACAGCAGATCAACCCCAAGTGTACCAGGTGATGCTGTTGCTCTGGGAGAAACCAACCTGTTCTGCCACTTCTCTACTCATGGCCAAAGCCAGCTGCAGCTGGAGTTCCTCTTCCCCACTGGTCTGAGGTCGGGCCTGCTCCAGTTCTGAAGACACTCTTGGTGAAGTAGCTGCAAGGGAAAAAGAGGCACAAGCTTGGCTCTCTCTGGGTAGCTCTGCTGCTGAAGCCTCCCCTTCGCCACCTCAGCCGTCCTCCGCAGGGTCAGCTACACGTCCACAACTGAGGCCAGGGGGGGGGGCATTCCTCTCATCCACCTTTTAACGGTAAGGTCCCCAGGCAGACAGATCAGAAGCCAACCCAACCATCCTTTTAGCGAGAAACAGATAACCCAGAATTGTAAACTGCCAAATCTGGCTGAGGAAAAGTAAACACGAGGTTTACAGCCACAAATATTTGGGGCTGGGAAGAGGGGATTGCAAAGATGGTTCTCCACTCTAAACTTGCCCTCTCCCCAAAAGTGACAGGATGGGCAGGCTGAGGTTCCGCATTTCGCAGGTTGCACATACAGACTGATCCGAAAGCCAGGTGGGGTGCCAAGGCCCCACCCTTTAAGATTGACGCTGACACTCTTGAAGGCAGGCCCGAAACCGGCCTCACCCGAAACACAGAACTGCTGTCTCTCTAATGCAGCCAAGGAGGCCAGCATGAGGCCCTATCAGATGGCACTAGCAAGCCGGGCCTAGGGGCAACCTAACAGCCTGGGAGGCTCTTATGGCCAGGAAAGGTTTGCTCTGCTGACACTCACCCCACTGTCTGCCATTATTCCCTGGGAAAAGGGCACACTTAATGTACAGAAATCCCCAGGCCTCTATCCCAGGCCTCTATCCCAGGCCTCTTCTGTAAGTAAAGCTAGAAGGGCAAACTAGACAATCCTCATGCAGAAATATTGCCCAAAAGCTACGCTCTCCCTGGCATTTTGCTTCCTCTCCTACTAAGTACAGCTCCCCAGGCCTGCTTCGGTCCATGAAGCATTCGTTTGGACGCAACGTCAAACAATGCGAAATGTTCATCCTGCCCCGGATCCGGACCAGGAAGCCTTGATAAGGACGATTCCATGCACACCAAGGACAGAGAGCAAAACCCCCAGGATTCAGCACGGCTGGCCTGAGTACATCTGGTTAGGACAGCTCACCTCCCTCAGTTTCCACATTCAGCTAACGGCAAGTTGTTTTTGAGGCATGCTTAAAATTTCTCCGGGATTTAAAATCACAGCAGCATTTCAGATTGAGATGCGCTGACTTCCCCAGTGAAGCTTCCGTTACATTTTATAAAACGGTGCCTGCAAATTGGAGCGACCTACCTCCACCTTCCACTCCACATTGAAACCCCTGATGTCATGAGGAGACCAGCAAGGACAGCTCAATCACCACAATTTCTTAGATTTCTGGAGCATCCCAGCATTGCAGTGAAAGCCTCGTCTCCCAACAGCCTAAACGCTTTCCTTGTAACCCATGAAGGGATCCATTGTTATCCTGCCACGAAGCGCCTGATCATTCCCTCAGATGTTTGCCCAAGATGGCACTGAGTAGGTCCAATTTTGACACTCTTGAGACCTGCTCTGTCACCGCCTCCAGAAACCTCTGGATGCCCAAACTACAAGGAAGTCAAAAACGTGAGGTCTGCCATGGGGCAGCTCTGAGAACCCTTCAGGCTGGTGACCCACTTCCCAGAGGATATTTTAGCTGCCTGAGCCTTCTGGGGAACCCCAGTGCTCCCCACTAGGTGTGTCTGAGAAAGGTTGCCCAAAGTGGGGGGGGGGGGGCAACCAGGCTTCTCACACTCACAGAAAGTACTTTAGAAAATTACTATTACCAGTCCAAGAATCTAGTACTACAACCTTTCGGTTCTAACAGTTCAATGACACATTTCTCAATCTTTAAAGATGCAACAAAATTCTCTACCAGAGAATAAGACTCCAAATTATAACCAAGCGGGATGGGATGGGACACCTGCAGGAAGGTAAGGATGGGGGAAATGTTTCCAACCCAACTTCAGGGCTTCTTATTCTGTTCCGGAGAACATCCAAGCAAGAAACGAGCAAGGGCCACACAGACCCACATCTCCTCCAGTCGGAAGAGGGGCAGAGTGTGGAAGAACCCCAAAGCCCACCCCCTGCACTTACACCCATGGTAGGAAGCTGGAGAGCCTCCAGATTTGCCGTACTCTTGCTCGGAGTAGCTGGTGGACAGATTGGGCTGGCTGGACCCTCGGCCGAAGGAGATCTGATTGCTCCCCACCCCGGTGGCCACCTGAGCCATCCGTTCTTTGGTCTTTAGGGCCTGGGCCCTCTCGGCCTTGAGCCGCTCGTCGTCCTTCAGCAGGGAGACCAACTGCTTGGACTTCTCGCGCACGTTGATGCCCTGGTCCTTCCCGTCCCGATCCACGTACTGGAAATCTTTCAAAGTCTGGATGGCAAAGATGTTCTCCTTGCACTGCTGGGCCACCCGCTCCGACCCGGTTTTGATCAGGTAATCCAGCAGGGTCAGAGCCTTGTAGACGTGCCTCCAGTTCTTGCCGTGGTCGTTCAGCCGCTTCCAGATCATGCTCATGATTTCCGAGAAGGCCACCACGTTGTACGTCAGGTCTGCAATCTCGGTCATTAAGGAGCTGGAGGGGCCCCAGGGGTCGTTGGAAGTTGCTTCCCGGACCTTAATTTCGGCCTCCGAATAATTGTTCACAATGTTCTTCATCTGCCGCCTGATCGACGAAGTTGTCATTTTTGCCTCCTGCTCCGTCAAGGCAGATCTCTCCCCAAAGTCCTCAGGGATCGGCCGCCAGGGCAGCGGTTCCCCCCCTGCGAGTCCCTCGGGCAGGAAGATGGAGTGAGAACAACCGACGTGCAGTGAGGTCCGATACAGTCATTTCCTCTCCTCATCAACGGTACGAAAGGAGCCGGGGAGCTTGGCCTGAAAGGGAGGGGGAACCCCATTAGTAACCCCATGGCAATGGCTTCCTTACATTTCAAATGGTGGTCGAACCCAACTTCGGCATCCCACCCACCCTGACATGACGGAACTGTCCACTGGCTCACAGGACCGGAGCTGGCCTCAGCGGCACTTAGCTAGCTAAATCACAGCCAAGGTCGCTCCCGAAAGAGGCTCCCAACCCCACTCCCAGCGATGCTAGGCAGCCCCGTGCAAGCAGTAGCGCTCCAAGAGCTCTTCACCAGAGCCTCCAGAGATAGGACCACTGTTGCCAGATAAAGGACCAGGAGGAGAAGGGAACCATGGCCACAGACAAGATGGCGCCACCTCCTGGAAGCCACTTCTGTTGAGGTGGTTTCCTCTCCTCCCTGCAGGGCCATCTATTGCTCTGCGTAAGGCGCTCTGGCCAGTTCCCCGAATCACGGAGCCCACAGGGAAGTAATCTCAGGGCCGAGAACCCACCCTGGCACACCCGAGATAGGTGTAAGGGCAGCTCCTCTGACCCTCTTCTGCCAAGGCGCCCTCAGGCAGAGCAGAAAAGATAAGATAGATCATCCTTGGGTAAATATAGAAAAGACAAGATAAATGGCTTTCATTAAAAGCAAAGCATTACATTAGCAGGGAATTAGCTCTTCTTTAAAGAGGCCCTGGCGGATTATTACTTTGCTGATGAATCGTCCAGGAAATGTGTAAACTCAGCAGAAACGGGGTCTCCACAGGGCCCTGAAGCTGCAACTGCAGCACGAATCAAAATTAAAACTTTATGTGGCAGCTGCTTGGCGAAAACACCGGAATGCGAGGGGACTTTTTCCAAGAGAGAAGAGAGAAGAAGAGAGGGAACTGCTGGGGCAGATGACTGTCACTCGTTTCTCTGGGGCTCTTGTGATTTATTCCTGCAACTGAAGCTGTATCTGCAATTGGGCCTCCTGATCTGCCTGATGCAGCCACTGTGTCCCCCCTCGAAAATGCTTTGCCTTTTCTGGCCTTCTCAGCCAACGGAGAGTCTGTGACTCAGACGGAAGGCTATGAGCAGCGAAGAAGAGGAAGGGAGGCAGAGGGGGAAGCTAAATTCTTCCCAAAACCACATTATGGCAAACGGTCCTTTTAGTCCTGTCCTTGGACAAAGCATTTTGCAATCTCCGGAGCAGCTTCAGATGCTCACAATAGTTGTGGTCCCTAATGGCCGTAAGCCTCGTTTCTAACACAATCTAGGCTCTGTCATGAAAGGAGCAACTGACACTTTCAGGTAGTTTTCTTTACAGAAGTTAAGTGATCCACCACCAACTTCAGAAATTCTAACTTGTGGTTTCCAAATCCTGAGCGGATTTTAACATGCGTAGCTTTCCAAAGTCACAATATAGCTTGGGCTCCCCGTTTTAGAGATAAGGCCTTTCTTTTCATTAAGTAGGATGCCATAGATGTACCTACAGAGGAGCCATATACAGAGAAGGAATAAATGTTTATATTTATCAGCCATAAGCAGATTAATACAATTCAGCATTCAAAACTCCAAAACGAAGAGCAGGAAACATGAATAATTAGCTCCAGGCACAGTATTTTATCGTAACTTCAGTCCTGAGGGTTAACTCAAGTTACCCCAGGGGTGTCCAACCTTGACAACTTTAATAGTTGCAGACTTCAACTTCAATGGCTGGCTGGGGAATTCTGGGAGTTGAAGTCCACAAGTGTTAAAGAGGCCAAAGTTGGACACCCCTGAGTTACTTTCCCACTTGTTAGAGCACAGGGCAAAAGGAGATTCATATCGTAATATTCTGTGGGTAAGGAAAGTAAATCACAATTTATTGAAACTGCAGGAAAGTTCTCAGTTTTCAGGATAATAAAAGGCATTTACATAGCTACAGGTTTTTTAAAAAGCCGATCAAAAGCAACAGCCAGGAGATGTTCCTGCATTCTTCTACCGAAAATGTAAAACATGCCAGAAATGTTTCTTGTTCCAGGTCTACTACCACTTTGGGAAGGGGGGGAGGAAGCACAGGATGGCCTATGCCCCATCTGTTGACTTGGAATTAAATCCCACCAGACTTCAAAGGGAAGCCCGGGACCCCTTGCAGCTCTGGAATCCAACTATTTCCGGTGGTACAAAAGGAGCAAAAGAGACCCCCAACCTCTCGGGGAGACACAGGAAGGAAGCCTCAACTCTCCTCCCCCCTGCCCTTCACTTCTAAATGGCCCCTTTTTCGGTGACATGTCAGGGGGATGAACAGAGAACTGGGTTTTCATACACCCAAAATCTTTCATGAGAGACTTGAGGGAGAAGTCACAAATCATCAGACACCAATAAGACAAAGAGGCTGTGCATTTGAAGGAGGGGGAGAGATCAAAAGAAAATGAATCCTATCTTTCATTCTGTCACATGCAAACATACACACTGTTAACAGATGCAATAAAACTGGGCATTAGGCATAAAAGTCCATATGCAGGACACACATCAGATCTTTCCTGCCTTAGTAAAAAAAAAGGGGGGGGGAGGGAAGCATATCAACAGAAGAACAGCAAAGAGTCCTGGAATTTTCTTGCCTTCCAACTGTCCAAACATGAAGTTCTGCAGGGGAAAAAAAAGAAGAATCAAGCTAAGGTTTAGAAAGGAAAATGTATTTCAGGAAAGAAGAAGGGAATCAGTGTCGTTTCTCTAAAGCACCAACTACTTTTCTTCATGCATCTCCCGTTTCATCATCCAGGTAACAGCTGCCTAGGCAAAAGGACCGTGACAGAGTCCCCTATTATAATAGGATTGTCTCACTTGAAGGCAGGCTGACATGCACCCATTTTATTTTATCTTTTTCTTCTTCTGCGCTATCCTCTAATCACTCAGGGCTTCTAGAACGAAAGCTTAAGCAAAGAATTGGTGAATCTGTTCCTAACTCTGACTCTGCAACTTTACAGTTGGGACTGAGGTGCTTTCAGGAGAATTTTTCTGTAGAAAAGCTATGGGAAAACAGGGATTATCGGCCAAGTTTATGTAGCTCGGATTCCTGAGGAACCTCATCTGCTGTACCATCCTGCCCCAAGGAGCTTAGGAGTGCCCACCCGCCATCAAGGGATCTGCCTTTCCCCAACAGGATGATTTCATCATGTGCCTTTCGTAGGTGATGCGTACTTCAAGGCGCGTTACACAATTGGGTGCTTTTGAAACAAAAGCCAGAAGAGATCCTGTTGAACCATCAACATCACTGAGGAAGGAGGAGGAGGAGGAGGAAAACAGGAAACCTGATTCATGAGGAACAACAAGTCCACCAAGTATTTCTGAGATTAAAACACAAACACAAACACACATTGCTATTTAAGGAATGGAGAGAGCAGAGAGCTGTAGATATGTGAAGAAGGCCTCAAACAATTCCAGCCCTGAAATTATGCTAATATCATCGCATTGCCCAATGTAGGCTTCCTCTTAACAGTACAGCAAAGAGTCAAGTAGAGAAACACAAACAGACTGTCTGGAGATGAATGGAGTTGCAATTCAACCTATCTAGATGGTGCAAGGATGGGGAAAGCTAGATTACAGAGAGAATAAAATCAAATTTCCATAGCCAGAGTTTTCTTGGGGTGCAGAGTAGGACCACTGCAGATCTTACACACTGCTGTGGAAACAGAGAAGATTTTCATACTTCTCTTGATTTTACAAGGTGTAGAGCCATGTTTATGATAGATGGGTTGTGCCACAGGAAAAGATTTCCCAAATGCTAAGTGACAATTTACTCATTTTAAAATAAAGCTTACAAAATTCAGAACAGTTGCCTTGCACTATATGGTATTGTGAACAATCTGGACATTGCAGGCACAACATCTGTGTTACCAAACCTCCAGACAATCCTTGCTCAATGATCTTGCATTAGGACATATTAAACTCTCCGCTTTATTGAAATGAAAAACAGGAAGTGTTTGCAAATCATTCCAAAGTACCCTTGCCTTACTGAAGTGCCAACTCTGTTTTTGGTCAAAGGGACTGTAGCAAACTGGCTAAAAAATGGGCCACTTTGTCAAGAGTTATATGTAACATTATTGATTCAACTAAGGCTATAGAGTGTTCAAGTATTCAAGACACAAATGTTGCCAAGCCAGCAAGCAATAACAAACAAACAAAACCCTAAACATATACCTGGAATTGGATGTTTGACATAATCTTTTTTTACTTTTGTCCCCTGAAATGCAGAGTTCATGTAGCATAAAATATACTCCATTTAATTAAGCAGTTAATTTTAATATTCTACCTGCCTTCAGCTAAACCAAGGAGACATAGGGGATAAAAATCAAGACATCCTATACTAAGCTGAACAACGAAAGTTTTGTTTGCTTGTTCTCTGCTTCATTTATGCAAGAACAGTTTCATTCTTTAATTGCAGATTCAGAGAGCTGACTAAACCTCATAAATCACAATAGCCCAGAAAAGCTATTATTTACTCTTTCAAGATTGACTCAATAAGATCAAGAGGATACCAGCCTCATGGACCAGTGAACATCGTCAAACAACTTTCAAAACATGAGTATAACTTTAAAGAAAAAAGAAATTATACTATAAAGAAGATCCAGACAAGACTGTATGCAATTTAACTCCACTTAAATCCCTTAAGTAAGCTGGCAACTACAATCTGGGCAAGAAGGTGAATCTGTTTTTTGAACTTTTAAAGGAGTTAAAGAGTGTCTGTCTGTCTACACATGAAGAACTTCTTTAGAAGCAAACATTTTCCATTTCTTATTTTCTTCATCGCAAGGCATGCAACAACAATTAACCATTAAAGTTGCTTCCAAAGTCATAAATGTCCCCTCCAAGCATGTTGGGAAGCTACAGAAACTACAGGGGCATTGAGCATGGGAATCCTTTCTGGCTACTAAAAACTAAGTTTGAAAACAAATACTTTCCATCAGCCATTTATGTCAGTGAGGCTGGCTTAAGACAAGTGAGTTAAAACCTGAAATTCAGGAGAAGTGAGGAACCGGCCTAGAATTCTGTACTTTTCCACTGCCACTCCTTCCCTCTTCCCAAGGTCTCAAAGCATGCAGGGATTAAGGGGGGGGGATGCCCCAGGGCCCTATACAGGATAGCTGAAATTCCTTCTCCTCACAAATGGCCCTGCGTCCGGCAAGCAGCTCACACTCTGAGGGATGCGTGGGAAAAGCAGAGAGGGGCCTCTATTTTTACTGTAGGCAATGCCAATCACCCAACTCTGTAGTCACTTGGAGAGCAACAGGATGAAAAGGTGACATTCATGGCAGGGCTTGTTTCATACCTTGGGAAGGCTTGTGCTCTGCTCTCACCCACTCGCCCTTCCAGCTAGGGAGGGAATTGGTCAAACCTGCAAGCCAATGTTTCTGCACCTTAGTCCAGCTGTTATAAGCCATGGGCATCTCAGGTTTGGAGCATAACTTCTCAAACTGACCACGGAGCAGATTCAGCAGACTGAGTTTCGCTAGCCCTTTCTGTGACCTCGACGGGCAAATGGTTGAGCAACGTCTTTGGTTCAGGGTAGCTAAGAACTGCAAGCCAAGTTGTGCTTAGGGAAATGTGTGACTATTATTACTAATCTTCATCAGATCAGCTTCCAAGGAACCCAGGAAAATAGTTTCAAGATGCAGCAGAAATCCTGCATCTTATGGGAACAGAACAGTCGGTTTCTATGTATGTTGGGCTCCGAGTTCACCTCCTAAAAAGCGCCCTCTTACTATGCTCAACAAGAGAGGAACCCAAAAT
>JANHFN010005635.1:56291-74628 GCA_032468175.1 Toxicocalamus goodenoughensis
GAGATGAAGCCCCCAAGTTTTAAAGTTGCCAAGTTTGGAGGCCCCGAATCTAAGTTCAAGTAGTCCTTGACTTATGACCATGGTTGGGAACCAGAATTTCTGTTGCTAAGCAAGGCAAGTAGTTAAGTGAATCATGCTCAATTTTACGATGTTTTTTGCCACGGTCGTTATGCAGATCACTGGGGTTGTTAAAGGAATGATGTGGTCATTAAGCAAACCCGATTTCGCTTATTGACAAACCGGCATGGTGGTTTGCAAACCAAGATTTCCAGCTGAGCCAGATGTGCAAAGTCATTTCAAGGGAGGCGCCCAGCAAGCCTCCCCTGGTGTCGGGAACCAAGGCTCTCAGTTGGAAGGGGTCCCTCTTCTTGACTTCCTTTCCAAGCGATTGAATGGCCCTAGGTGTGTTTCCAAAATGCCACAGGTGTCAGCCTGCCCTTGTGTGTCCTGTCCTGTTTGAAGGGAGGGGAAGAAAACCAAGCTGAGCTGGTGGAAGAGGCCGGGATGATTTGTCCTAGATCAACAAGGGAGTTGAGTTTGCAGAGACAGCAATGAAAAGATGCTTCCTTCGTGCCCTCAATTATATGGCCAAAATGGTGGAGTCATCCTGGGTGGATTGGCAAGGCCAAAGGGCTGTAAAAACCCAGTTCCAGGATCCGAAGCATATCGATGTACTGAGATCTCATCACCTCTAAGCCTTATTGTCTCTGCCCAGGTCCAGGAGAGGAGGTGGACCTGCCCTTCCAGAAGAAGAGGGCAAAATAGGCCCAAGCCTGAGGTCTCCTCCCCTGCTTAGACCAGAGGAACAGACCGGTTTTACCAAAGGTGCTCCAGAACCTGCAAAGTCAGGTCAACCTTTGCATTCTTGCATGGCTCCATCCTGGTGCCTCTTCCTAAGAGATGTCAACAGGCCAGGCATCATTTCCTCCTGACTTGGAAAACCACAGAGCTTGGTTGCTGTCTTATTTTATCATCGTTTTTCCTAGGATCATGGGGTGCAGTTTTCATCAACAGGGCGTAGAAAGGACAGCTCTGCAGCTTCACTCCTGTGTCAGCAGAAAGTAGGCAGGTGGCTTTTGAAGAACTACCAAGGGTAGGAAGCAGCTTTGCATGGTATCTTCTGCCACTTTCACATGATCCAGAAAGGGATCTGAGTAAGATTCCTTCTCCTGCTCAACATGCTGGCTTCCATGTGGCCAGCATGGCTGAGAATTAAGAGGGCTACATTCCCAAAATGTCAGGAGTGCGTTGAGGAGATGGACGTAGAATCATGACAGGTAAAGTGGCTTCTCCTGGCGTCCCATTTGATTCTTCCTTCACATGGTGGGTCTCCAAAACCCAGGAAGGCTTTAACCCAGTTGTTGTAACTTAGGATCTCTGTAATGTTCAGGGCGGAATAGGGAATTTTCTGCCTGAAAAAGAGCTGTGTCCCCTTCCCAAGTTTCCAAATGAAGAGAGGTTGACCCAAACCCATCTTGAACAAATACATCCATTGAAGTTCTATAGCTGCCCATCTGGGCAGTTTACAATTCAACACTGTAAATTGTTCTTCTCCTACAGTTGGGTCTTCTTCAACCCTCAAAGCTTTCTGAATTGCTTCCTCCCCTCCCTAGCAGGCCCCGTCCCTCCCACCATTGCCTCCGCAACGACACAACGCCTGCTGCCCCATCTCCAGATTGTTCTTCTCATCTCAGGAAGGTGGGCACTTCAGGCATCGGCACCCAGAGCCAAGAAATGTGCTTCCTGGCACATTGCCTAAATCAAAACATCGCTCAGACTCTCTGGGGTGTTTAATCTGCGACTTTGCGGATGCAAGTTGTCACTTGACACAGGAGCTGTGAAAGCAAAGCTGTTTTCCCGTCGCCTCTTTTGTGTTTATATCAACTTTGCGTCTCTCCTGTTTTAGCAGCTGATGAGGCAGAGTGATGAGAACAGGGTATAATTATGGCTTAACCCAAGTGCTGGAATTGCAAAGGATGGGACTTTAAAAAAAAGCAATTTACAGCTGGGCAGCTAAATTACCAAGTAAAAGTTTCTTTTGGAGGTGATTTGGAACTTCGCTGGGCATTTAGAAGCAGAAGGGTAAAATTGCACCGTTTCTGGCCTCTGATCATTTTCCAAAGGTGCCAATTTTGAGAGGGGTGGACTTCAACTCCCAGCATTCCCCAACCAGTATGGCTTGCTGGGGAATCCTGGGAGTTAAAATCTACAAGTCTTAAAGTTTGCAACATTCTTTTGGGAAATATGGGGTTTAACCCTGGCAATTCAGGAGACCATTGTCAAAGGCACCAGTTCTTCACCATCTCCAAAGGTTTTTGGCCTGTGACTGTCAAGTGTTATTTTGCCCCAAGAAAACCAAATGCAGCAGTTACCTGGCTGGAAATAAGGCCTTTTGCAGTTATATCAGACACACAACACCGACTGTTATCAACCCCACCTGGTTGTCCACCTCACATCTCACATACTGAGACCTGGCGAAGGTTGGCAAGCAAGTTGCACCCAGAGGGTGCACTTTTGGTGAGTCAAGGCTGTGGGGATTAGCAGGAGCTACGGAGGTCCGTCTGCAGGCGAATTGCTCTTATTCCTTTCTTTCCTTGGTTTAAAGGAAGCCTCAAGGCACAAGGAGCCTAGATGGGAGAGCTTGGGCGAGGTCCCCACCGAGAGGCCAAAGCCCTCCCTCGTGCCAAGTTGCGTCCTTCCTGTGGCAAACAGACTTTAAATAAAATGATTAAAATAGATAAAATAGATGCAGAAAACTAAGTTGCTTTAGTAGGGCGGAATATCAGAGTTGGAAGGGACCTGGGAGGTCTTCTGGTCCAGCCTCCTGTTGAGGCAGGAGAGCCTTTACTGTCTCAGACTAATGGCTGTCCAATCGGATGGACAGGGGAGACTGTCTTGTTGTCCAGTCTATGCAGTAGACACACGATAAGGAAGGTCACCCTGCTTCTTTCTCCATGATGGACTCTGACCGTCCATGGAATTATTTCCTAGAACCATCAACCTGGAGGGCCATTGAGGCCATCAAGCCAACCCCTGCTCCGTGGAAGAAGCCCAATCCATCACCCAAGTGCCCAGCTGGGCTCCAAGCACCCCGCTCTCCTCCTCAGCCCTAAACTTTGTCCACCCTCTGCTTCCCTCCTAGCTACGGAGACCAAGTGCTGCATTTCAAAGTTCTCCGAGATAAAAAGGGCAAGTACCACCTCTGGGAGGAGAAGTTCAACTCCATCAATGAACTGGTGGACTTCTACCGAACCACCAGCGTCGACAAGAAGAGGCAGGTCTTCCTGAGAGAGCATGGAGAAGCCGAGGAGGTAAGGAACCACCCAGCCTCCCCTCGCTTTTTCCCCGTCCTGTTGTTAACTGTGAATAGTCGTAAACAAGTGGTTGGCAAGTCAAGGGCTACTTGGAATTGCACCCTTTAATTTAGAAGATGGCCTCTTCTGGAGCCTCCCTTGACCTCCTGGGCTCCCACTGCCCACCAAGCCAAGGCTGACCTTGGAGAACATCTTGCCTTGGGAGCTTCTAACCCAGTGGACAAAGGCATCCCAGATCTTCTGTCTCACTGAATGATCCCCAACCTCTCGCTCTAAGAACGCCCATCTCATTCCCCACCCCATTCAACCACAGAGCTGGGACGGGGGGGGAGGAGGGAATTGCTAACAAGACCCCACATTTCCTTTCCCCTCTTTCGCCCGCAGCCCAGGAAGCCGACGTTCGTCCAAGCCCAGTTCGACTTCTTGGCCGAGAACCCCTCGCAGCTGAGTTTCTGCAGAGGGGACGTCCTCAAGATTCTGGACTGCTCGGACCCCCACTGGTGGAGAGGGAAGCTGGGGGTGAAGATGGGCCTTTTTCCTCGGAACTACGTGTTCCCCCTGCGCATGTGACCTGCCTGGCTCACTCAACCATCCCTTCTGGACCTTCCCTTCTCTTGCACGAAGTCAGCCGATGTTCTCACTCGGCCCTCAACCAGAGCCAGGCAAAACGTTTCATTCCTTTCACACTCCGGCCTTAAAAGAGGAACCCCCAGACGGCCATTCAGAGGCTGAAACTTTGGGGCTCATTGCAGGCTGAAATGCTTTGCAGACGGATCCCCATCACTCACCTGAAGCCCAAACAAACCTCTGGAGTTTTCTAATTATTTTGCCTTATAAAACAATGTATTTCTAGAAGTAGAACTGCAGTGCAGCTTCAATCAAAGCGCTGTCCTAAGTCAGCCCTTCTTCACAACTGCCTTATGGTCCAACCGCCTGATGTTTTCAAAGAGCTGCCTGAATTTACGTGCTGGAATGACCTACAGCAAGAAATCTGATCCGTTGGTTCCTACCACCTCACCTTTGTAGGGGGAAAAACTACAGTTCCCAGCATCCCTTGACAAGATGTGTGGACCGCAAACTTACAGTGGAGGGGTCCCTCCTAGAGATGCCCTGCAGAGCATGCTGGCCAGGGAATTCTGGGAGTTGAAATCCACCCATCTTAGAGTGGCCAAGGTTAGAAACACGGCTCTGGATGCTGTCTTGGTCTCAGGGCCCTCTTGACTGCCACAGAGGATTTGCTGCAAACCTTCCGGCCTTCACTGGGTGTCCTGCTGAGTTTTGATCTCACCCCTTGGCAGAGATCCTCAAAAGTGATCCTAGGGATGCCAAAGTGATTCCCACCAGTGGACCGATGGACTCAGGAAGCAGGTGGGGCATTTCCCTCCTCTTTCTTTCTTTCTTTCAGTGTTTCCTTATCCAGTCCAGCTCTCTCCGCTGCGCAGTCCTCTTGGTCAGCTGCCAAGTGCCAGGAATGAAGGCGCTGATAACCACCCAGCCAGTCAGAAAGTCCACCGGTCCCCTCCTTGGCCCCCTTATCTTTATGAGACCTGCCCTAATCCAGGTGTTTGCTCAGCTACCTGCAGAGGTGCTCCCAAAGCTTATCAAGACTGCCTGGGGTTGGAAGGCATTTTTCCACCTGGCGGGGCTCCCTTGCTGGGGGCCGGCCACAATTCAGCCTCCAAGTGGCCCTCAGACCACCCCAGGGGCCCTCCAAGGAGGCAGGGCGACAGTTCTCGGCTTCCTCAGCTGCTCTTATCTGCCAGAGACACAATTTTCCAAAATTGATTTATTGGGTTTTATCTTCTGTGCCACTAGGCGACTTGAAGAGCCGAGCAAAGTGGCAAGCAGGACTTACAAACTCCTTGCCGCTCAGAACGCCCCCCCTGCCCCCAAGTCATTTCTTTCATTCCTAGGGGGAAAAAATCTCTTAATGAAATAAAAGTTTTCCCTTTAAACCCCAAGTCCCTTTCGGAGAAATTTTCTTCAATTTCTTCTTCCAAAAACCCCTTTGCTTTGCCAAGAACCCCAGGACGGAAATCTATTGAGAAGCACCCACAACCCCCCCCCTCTTTAAGGCCACTTGGGACGCAGCCCCTTCCCTCCCTCCGAGATCCCCCTTCCTGCCCCCACCCCAAAGAAACCCCTTCAAGCGAAGTAAGCGTAGAAAAAGAGGTTGATGCAGAGGCGCACCAGGGCATTGGCAGAGCAGACCTGGGACCAGAAGCCGGCTGCCCTCTGCGTGCTCCAGCCACCCTTCCCTGGGGCACCTTCAGCCTCCCTCTCGGTGCAGAAGGACCCCGGCTGGGGGATTCCTGGGGCAGCTGGCAGGGAGAGAAGGAAAAGCCTACGGTAAAAATCAGGGTGTCCAGAGATGCTGCTCTCCCCAGACATAATTGCCACCCAACCTCCATGCGCAGGAGCAGTCCACCTTAGAGTAGGAACGCCAGGGAGAACAATCAAGGTTTGCCTCCTGCTTGCAAACCAAGTCGCTGCCCGGCACTTGCAGGTGTCCGTCAGCCCTAGCAGGGGCTGGATGGCCTTTGGGTGCCCCCCCCCAAATGTAAGCCATTCACTTTCTGTCTCTGGGAGGCTGGCTCTGCTTTTTTGGGTCTTCATCCTCAGAGAAGAGCTGGTTTGGCATCAACTCTAGGATGCAAAGAGGAGTTTGGCTCCTGCCCCAGAGACCCACCTGGGTCTTTCCCCATGCCAGGCAGGGACGGGGCTCCAGAGAGATGGGCAGATGGAGGCGCCTCCAGGGACCGGCGAGTCCACCAAGTCACGTCCTTTATCTACAGTGGTTTCCAAAACAGGAAAATAGAATTGTGGCAGCTGATAAAACATGAACCCTGACTCTTTCCTTCCCTCTCTCTTCCTCTCTTCCCTTCTTCACCCATTTACTTCCTCTCCTCACCTGTCCCTTCTCTTCTTACCCTTTTCTTCCCTCTCCCCCTCCCCTCCCCTCCCAACTTGTAGGGGGGATCTTGCCTGGGGCCATAAGAAGAGGACTGTTTTTGGGGAGGGGGTGGACCAATTTCCAGCCCAGAACATCCTGCTGACGGCACCTTCCACGTTCTCCTATTTGTCCTCTCCAGAGCCAAGGGACAAAAGCCATCCTGGAAACGGGCACAAAAGCCCCCAGTCCCAGTCCGGGAAAACCTCGCGGGTTCCCCAGGGAGGAGTCAGAGTGGATTCCAGGACAGGCTGTTTCCCAGCACTTCTCTGGGGGCAAAAGGCTGCCGTGTTTGGGGAGGTGGCTGCTTCTGAAGGCGGGGAAGTGGGGGGGGGACTCACTGCTGGGAGGGGCAGCTTCGCCCCCCTCCCTCCCGCCAGTACAGGAATGCAGGACCGGCTCACCCATCATGCTTGGCTGCGGCGTGGCCGGTCGGAGGCTCTGAAGCTCAGCGTCCCCAGCCCAGTGGCTTCTCAGTTGTGGCTTCGGCTCAGCCGGAGACACAACCAAGCCCTTCTCTGAGTCAGCCGGCAGAGCAGCAGGCATGCATCCAGCCTGGAGATCAAGCTCGCGCCTCCCCCTCCCAGTGGTGGGGCCAGGCGAAGCCCCCAATTCTCCCCCCTGCCCCCAAATGTTCTGCTACTAACTCTGTCCTTCCTGGCCCTCCAGTTTGGGAAGGGAGGGGATTTGGCCCTCCCTGGGGCACCTCTGCGGATGCCCCCAGCCAGGCCCTCCAGGGGCTGGGCCACCCCACCTTTCCGGACTCACCTGGGCTTCAGATGGGGGCGGCGTCAGCCAGCTGATGCCCACCACGTTGGCCGCAGTCAGGAGACACAGGAGGGGAGCGAAGTGGAGGTAGTGCAGATCCCTCAGAAATGGAGGCCGATGGTCCAGGACGCCGCAGCGGGGGGCCGGGTAGGCGAACTCCAAGGCCATCCGGCTCAGCCCCACTGCCAGCCCCACCGTCAGGCCCCAAAAGGCCCCCTGCACAAGGAGACCAAGGCCGTCTAGACCAGGGGAACCCCCCTCTGGCAACGTCAAGGCTTGCGGACTTCGGCTCCCAGGATTCCCCGGCCAGCATTCCCCAACCAAGGCTACGGCAAGGGTCATTCTTTGGGGTTCATGCACCTTTCTTTCCAAATCCAGGTGAGCCACACACGGCCTCCCCAAGGCCAGCATCCCATAACTACCACCCAACACACCACAAGGCTCTCCTGAACTGGGATGGATGGTTTTGTACCCTGGCCAAGTGTGCAAAGGGCTGCATGGGTTGGTTTTGCCTCCCGAGCACCCTTGGGGCAGCCAGAGGTTCAGCGCTGTTGAAGACCATGAAGGCACACACTCAGTCACACACATACACACAAAACACCGAAGTCACCTGCTCATTGGCTCTCTTCCAAAACACGGCCAGGAGAAAGACGGCAGTGACGGGAGGGGCCAGGTAGCTGGTGACCGACTGGATGTAGATGAAGAGCTGACCGCTGTTGGAGCTCTGCAGGATGGGCAGCCACGCCACACTCACCGCCACCAGGATGACGGCCACCACCCTGCCAAAGCAGCAAAGAGACAGGTGCCCTTTGCCCTTCCCATCTGCCCCTGCTCACCTTCCCCCTTTCCCACCTCCAGAATCACCCGGGGGGGGCTACAAAAAGGGGGGTCACAGCCGTCGAAGGTGGATTTTCCTAGGGATTCCGTCCCATCGGCCGGAAAAGGTTGAGGGGTCCGTTGTCCTGTTGAGGATCCTTTTTGTTCCTGGGATGGTCATTGACTGCAATAAACATCCTTCCCTTCTTTCTTCTCCTTCTTCTCCCTTTTTTTCCTTTTCCCTCCCTTTTTTTCTTTCCTTCTCCTTTTCATCCTTTCTCCCTTCTCCTTTCCTTCTCCTTCTTACTCCTTCATTGCTTCCTTCTCCTTTCTTTTCCTTCTCCTCCTTTCTCCCTTTTCTCCACCTTCCTGATTACAAAGGTTTCCCCCAACTCAAATAATATTTGAACGCCATCGAGCAACACTCCAGCCTCACTGAAACATTCGCTTATTTTAAGATTTCTATTTCCTTAAGATTTCACGTTCTTCTGCCAAACCAAGGATGGTCTTGAATGGCTAAATAAGGGACACGACCCAGCCAACCCTGAGCACCCGACATCCGTCCCAGGAAGGAGAGGGGAAGGGCTGTGAGAGCGAGTTTGGCAGGCAGCCTAGACAGCCAACTGATAAAAGGGGACCTGAATCCAACCCAGAAGTGTAATTTGAGAAAGCGTCTCAGAAGTGACTCCCCACGTTGTCTGAGAAGCAAAGGCAAAGTGGGGGAGGTGGAATGGAAGCTCTCGCCACTTCCTGTTCTTCCATCCTTACAATCAAGGTGTCGGTTTCCCAGTCTGGACTACCTCAGAGGGTTGACACACCCTTCGGAGCACACACCCCTCCCCTTGCAACCCATCATACGATGGAGGAACGGATTTTGCAAGCTTGTGGAAACTCAGCTGAGTCACTCTGGATTTCAGGGGCAACCCTAACCGAAGCCACTCATGGCACCCACATTCGGAAGTGACTGTGTCACCTGCTTCTCCCAAGCGTTACGGCCTGAGAGTCACTGTGGAAGGAATTCAGATGTAAAGTCTATTAACACCTCTGAAGCCATCACTCAACAACGCCCCAGCCAGGAACGGTGTCTCATGGCTTATGACCCCCACCAGGAGGCACACCAAATTCTGGGAAGCCACCAAAGAAAAAGTGGTTAAGGCCTTCCACTCCCACCATGCAAAACCCACAAATCCTCGCAATGCACCATCAGCACTGAGAAAAACCATGATAAATAGAAGAAGCAGCAAACAAGTCCAGGCACATAATTATGATAACTCTTTATTTATACCTCGGGCCAAAAAAGCCAATCAGATCTTAATTAAAGCATCCCCTTATTCTGGAAGCTCTCCTGGGGAAAAGAAGGAGATCGCAGAGACGTAAAGTCGATGCTGCCTTTTCAATTCGACCTTGAAAAATCAGCATTTCAGGGAAAGGGCTTCCGCCCCGAAGCCCAACATGGAATTTTAGGAACTGCAAAAAGGGAAATGATGGCAGGGCGGGGCGAGTAAGTGAGAAATGCTAAACATCGTCAATGCAAACATAAATGTCTTTGTAGTCACCTTGGCAGCTTCCTGTTGTTCTATGGAAAGCACCTTATGGCAACTGACAGAAATGCTTTCCCTGGTTCCTGAAGCAATTAGGCAGATAACTTTTTTAAATGTTGACTTTTCGGACATTTAAATGCCTGGATGTAGGCTTTTGTGGAAGACTAAAGAAGGTATAAAACAGCCTTTCTCAACTTTAAGACGCGTGGACTTCAACTCCCAGAATTCCCCAGCCAGCCGCGGGAGTTGAAGTCCACGTGTCTTCAAGTTGCGAAGATTGAGGAGTTTTGGTAGACATGTTTAGCAAGAAAGGAGGCTAATTGGCAGGTGAGCGTTTGCAGTCCAGCACACCTGGACAGTGTTGGGTGGAGAATCTTCTCGAAGGTTTGACAGCTTCATAATTCTGATTATTACTGTTCCAAGCCTAGGATGAGAAAGGGCCACGCAGACTTTTTAATTGACCCGCTGGGTTAGCCAACCCCGCAGGGCTGTCCAACAGCCGCCACGTCCTGGGAAAAGGCGCTTCGGCATAACTGCCCATCTGTCTCCAAGCCTTTGGGTGAGTCAGGATTGCCTCCTCCTCCTCCTCCTCCTCCTCCTCCCGCTCCTTGCCAAGCCAAGCCAGGGCAGTGGCCCAGTCCTGCCCGTTGCAGGTATTTCTCGATCAGCATTAAGAACAAGAAACCTCTCCAGGTCGGGGAGGTAAACAGGCAAGCAGAGAAAGACTTAAAGAAGGGCAGGAGGTCATGAGGTGTCTGGGTCATCACTGCAGGCTCCAGAGGTTGGGCCCCATGAAGGATGGACTCCACAGTGGTGGGGGGATAGGGGCGCAGGGGGCCGTGGTTCAGCATGGGGGGAGCCACAGGCAGGTGGGAAGCCATCACCACCACCCTTCAGGAGGCACCGACTGGTGTCTAACCACGCGGGTCTACAGCCCCCAGCCAGCCTGCCAACCAGGTAACAGACGGGGACAGTCCTGGCCGAAGCAACGGGGTGGCAGAGATTCTTCAGCCCAAACGTTCCTCCTTCGGGGCCAGCGCTGCAATTCACCAGCCTCCCTTCAAGCCACTCAGGAGATTTTAATTGGCCCCGGATGGCAAAGGGAATCATGGCTGCAGAGCCCCAGTCCTGCCATGGAACCAGTCCTTGAATGACCCACTTCCCCCCCCCACAGCCACCTTTTGGCTTCCAGCCCCATCCTTGTTGCGTGCCACTCCCCGGGGGGGGGGGAGATGACGCAAGGATATTGATACTGCAGACAGACGGGAAGAGAAGGAAGAGGCTCCTTGTCCTTATAAGGAGAAGCGCAGCTTTTGGGTTACCTGCCGAGACAGGATCTCTGTTTTTCCAAGCGGGGCAACTGTTTGCTTCTTCCCCATGGCAACTGGGGACTCAGTCCCCACCTGGCAGCTTCAGCCTCAGCTCCTGAAAATTAGCTGCTCCTCCCTGGATCAAGCGAGATGCCAGAGCACAGAAGGGCCCCTTAGACTCCTGGTCCACAATCCAGGTCCTACCGGAGCCTCCATCCGAAGCAGAGAGGGACCTCCCGAACTCTCCCCCCCCCTCAGTCTCCACTGGCAGAGAGGAAGCTCCCTGCCCCCCAGCCAGTCCCACATTGTGGAAACTCCCGAGGCTGAAGCAGGGGCGTGCCCGTCTCCCACAGCTTTCTTTCCTCACCCGGTTGCGCCCAGCTGGCATCCCAGTCCCTCTCCGCACATCACAAGCAGAGCGATGAGCCGCAAAGAGACACAATTAAGTGGCGGAAGGGCCCACCTTGCCCAACGTAAGCTGGCTGCGCTGGGGGGAGCCCAGCCTGCTGCCACTCATGCGCTCGCTCACTCGGGCGATGGGACTGTGCCCCGCAAATCATGCCAGGCCCAGATGTGCCCTCAGCTGCCAGAGGCGGGGAAAGAAAACCCAGCAGGATTGTGCCCCTCGGGCAGGTAGGGAAAGCAGGCGTCCTGCAGCGGCCTGAAGTGGGGAGCTCCCTTTAATTCGAAAACACCTGCACCCCATTTTCCTGCTTAACATTTAACAATCTTCATGGCTCACGGCCTGCATTAGCCACAGGGAGTCTTCTACTTGCAACAATTCGTTTAGCGACCGTTCAAAGTTGCAGCGGCACTGAAGAAAGTGACTCGTGAGCAGATTTCTGCTTCTGACTGTCACAGCATCCCCAAGTCAGGGGTCACGTGATCGCATTCCTTGCAATCTTTCCAGCCGATTCCCGGCAAGCAGAGTCAGTGGGAGAAGCCGGATTCGCATAATGACTGCATGACTCACTCAACGGCTGCAGTGAATTGCTTAACAAGCATGGTTTTTAAAAAAGGCCGTAAAATCAGGCACGATTCACTGAATGACCTCCTTGCTTAGCAACAGGAATTCTGGTCCCGGTTGTCGTCACAAGCCGAGGACTAAGCGCTCTTAAAAGGGCAGCGTGAGGTTGAAATCAATGCAAGAAATCTGGGCAATCTTACAATATTCCTGGTAAAGGAAGCGTACAGTGAGTTCAACAGAGACATTTCCTGACAGTGATAACAATTAACCAGTGGAACTCCTTGCCAGCAGAAGTTGTGCTCCATCACTGGAAGTTTTTAAGAAGAGACTGGACAGTCACTTGTCTGAACTTGGTCTCCTGCTTAAGTAGGGGGTTGGACTAGAAGACCTCCAAGGTCCCTTCCAACTCAGTTATGCTGCTATTTTGTCACCCTGCATTGTCCAATTCATGCAGCCTGAGATGGTCCATAAATCAGATTTACAGAGAAGGAAGAATAGTCCCCTATGCTGAACACAGCACTCCTGCCAATCAGTCCAACATAAATTTATAGGTTTTTTTTTTTAAAAAACCCAATAATCCCTGGAAACTATGGAGCTAGCAGACACACAGGGGCTTTGAAGTTTTGCAGGGCGATAAATTCCAGAGGATGACAGCCACAACATTGGCGGCTGCTCTTCCTCAATGCCTGCTTGCCAAACAGGCCGATGAAACGGGGCCTCGCTCGGTGATTAATCGTGATGAAGGTTGGTGTGCAATTCAGACAATCACCACTTGAGCTCTCGCTGTGTCACACAAACAATGAAACAATTGCTGAAGTCAGCAGATGCCGGTGAGATTGTTGAGCCCATTTTACAGGAAGAGAAATTGAGTGGCGGGTGAGACTGGAAAATTACCCGGGAGAAGAAGAGGAAGGCGAGAAGAATTCCGACTTGGGACTGAAGCCAGGGCTCAAATAGTTTTGCCCAATGTGGGGCCTTCCCTACAGACTGGAAATCCCACCGCGTTCCAAGATTGCATCTAGTATGTTTTTGGAAGAAGTACATTCACACCTCTGGAGTTTGGCCCTCCCTTTCTGGCTAGTGTCCTCAGGCTGAACCGCTGTTGCTTGGGCCCCAGATAAGGCAGCTAAAACACGGCTTGTCTCTTCAGCATCCCATCAAGGTTGCCTTTGACTCTTCAACTTCCCTCTTCAACATGACAAACCCCAGATGTGCCCAGCCGGAGATGAATGACATCCCATGTCTCTGATCCCAGTTTCCCGTTTCCTCCTCGTTGTCCAACAGCTAGCCAACATTCATAGATATCTGGTTTGCCCAGCCCTTGCTGGCTTACTCTAGACACCCCTTCCTCCGTTGACATTCTACCAAACTCCTGCACATGTTTAAGTTCTTCCTTCACTCCTAAAGTAGGCAGTGCTGGTTTAGCTACGAAATATGGGACAGCAGACTTAATAGGAGTGTGGATTTCTCTGAAGGCCTGAGCAGAATCCACCAATATCCCATCGCTCTCACCTTCCAACCAGCAGCAGCTCCTTCTCACTGGCCTCCTGCCGGACCTTCCTCCAGATGTCCATGGTGAAGAGGGCACTACTGCTGTTGAAGATGGACGTCAGGGAAGACATGAGGGCAGCCATCATCACCGCCACCATTAAGCCCCGAAGACCTGGCAGGTTGTGGAAAAGTCAGGTGTTCAATGCAACCACTAAATTTGGGAAGGAGAAGGAGAGAAAGGCCACCTGGAGTGTGAAGCTGCCTCCATAAAGGCAAGTATAGGCATCTGGTCTTCACCTACCGCTGGGCATGAGCTCCATCACCAACTTGGGATAGGCAATGTTGGCACATCCAACTTCTGTTCCACAGACGAGAGTGCATTCCTCTGGATCAACACATCCAACAGCATCTGAAATCCACACAAACACGAGGGACCCTCAACTTACTGGGCCTCCAGCCGTAGGCTACCCCCCCTTGGGAAAGACCCAACTGCTCCCAAGACCCGGAGGCCAAAATCCCACATTCGATCCAGAATACTTTTCTGGGATATTGTTCCATCATATTACACAATCTCTTCGGATGCATATTATTTATTTATTTATTTCTTGTCATGGCTTTTTTCTTGTGCAAGACACCTGGTGTTCGTGGGAGCTGAGTGTTTTTAAACCTAGGTCCATGAATAAACAAACAAACTGCAACTGGCTTCATTAGATCTGCGGCCACGGGATCTGATGAAGTAAGACATAATTCTCGAAGGCTTTTCATGAAATTGTTTAGTCTGAAAATAAGGAGCTCCCAGACTCCGCCTGATAATTAACCAGCCCAAGTCATAATACTAATGGGGCCTCATCAGGGATTATTATATTAGACATTCAAGACAAGAACAGCAACTTCCGCAGGAGCCCAACATGGCCATGGATATCACACCCAAAAAACCTTCCCCAGCCTCCTATACGCATTGCAAGAAGGGACATACACACACACACACAACACCCCACAAGCAGAAGGTCTCTGAGCACCAGCTATGGGCCAGGACCCATCATGAGCAATGTGCTTGCCTTCCTGCCCTAAGTGGAGAAGGTGGGTGAGGGGGTATCGGCAAAAGAAAGGAAGGGGAGACAGAAAAGGTGGACCCAGCTTCCCCAGGGAAACTGCAACCCAAGTCCTATTGTTGTTGTTGTTGTGGGTTGCACAGTCAGCCAGATGTTGAGGCTGGAACTGGCCCTTTTATCCACCTATGGAGGCCTCCTTCCCAAGGAGAAGGAGGTGATGTTGTTTAATAACTTGCAAGGTCTCCTCGGAGGATGCCAGAAGCAAAACTGACTTTTGCAATTGGCTGAGGGTGATTTTGTTATTGTCATCCTCATCCGAGTCCTCCTTATTTAATCGAGCTGCCCATTCCAGCCGCTTACCAAATACAACAGCAATTAAAACAATTAAGCACACAAAGCAAATAAAACAACACAGCCCGCATTCCAAAAACAAGCCAACCACCCTTCAATCCCAAACACAGAACAGCGCATTCCAAACGTGACCCCCCCCCAGCCTTGGGGTGTTTTGGGGGACCCCAGAGGATGCCACCCCTGTGTCTGGGGGGGGCTGCTACTCCAAAGAGGGGGGCGATAGAAAAGGCGGGTTTCCTCAGTTCCACGAGAGAGCAACCTTTCATGCAAGCGACCTGGAGCGCACCCGTGTAGGGAAGAGGGGCAGAACCAACTAGAGAAAGGCCGCCTCTCCCTCCCGCCCTTCCCGGGCATTCCAGGGGGCTAAGACTCTCCCCCCTCCTTCCCCATCTTCTTCCAGACTCTCCCGAGGATCCATCGACTCCCTCTTGCTGTTTGCAAAGAAGGAGCGGAAACTTTGCCCGTGTTTGGAAAAGACGCCGGCTGCCTTGTGCGCTCGGGAGGCCAAAGTCTGACCGGCTGCCCGGCCAGCCTCTGACCCCGCCTCAGCTCCCTTCCCCCGCCGGCCTGGCTGGCCTGGCGTGGAAGAGCAGAGATCCGACTGGGGCGGTGAGTCAGTTTCCTGCCTCCCCTCCGGAGCCGGGCAGGTTTTGGCACCGCGAGAGCCCCGCGTGGGACAGGCAGGAACAGGGGCCGTCGGAAGGCGGGCGGGGCCACCTGGGACTGCAGGTGAAGCCAGGAGGAGGAGGAGGTGGAGCGGCTTACTCAGCCGGGTCGGGACTTTTGTTCCTCCTCCTCCCCTCCTTTCTCCACCTCCTCTTCTCACGAGGACTTCACTCCAGGCAGACGCCGCCGGAGATTCCAGCTGTCGCCCGGCCAGATCCGGCACCTCAGGAGCGCGCCCGGCGAGGCAGCCCAGCTGGCAGAGAAGGGAGGCCGGGAAGAAGAGGAGGGCATCGGACGAGGGGCGCCAAGGAGACGAAGCTCCGGAGAACAAGAGACCCGTCCGACCCTGGGCAGATGCCTTCAGACTGACTTCCTCCACCTTTCGTCACCGGCGCCTCTGGGGATCTGGAAAGTGGAGGGTGGCGGTGAGGAGGAGGATCCGCCGAGGGAGTCGTCCTTTGGGGAAGGCGAGCGACCTCCGGAGGCTGCTTTCCATCCTTTGTGGTCTGTTTACAAGAGTTTCGGAAGAGGAAGGCTCCTTGGTACTTTGGGTTCTACAAGATGAGATGAGGGGCCAGGCCAGGAACTGGACGTGGAGGCCAGAAGACTCTGAAGCATCCAAAACTTTGGCGAAGCCTTTGAAAGAGCCGGAGAACTCCCTCCACTGCTGCTGCTAACGGTCCAACTCAGGAATAACCACCAAGTTCTTTCTTCAGGCATCTGAGCTTGTATTTATTCTTGGAGGAGCAGACTATCCTCCTGGCTTTTGAGCCCAACCATGGCCTTCTCCCAGGTCCAGTGTCTGGATGACAGTCACGTCAACTGGAGATCCAGTGAATCCAAGCCCGAATTCTTCTACAGCGAGGAGCAGAGGCTGGCCTTAGAAGCTCTGGTAGCCAAAGGGCCGGACGCCTTCTACGAAGTCCTCAAGAAGGAGAGCATCCGAGACTTCCTCTCCGAGCTGGAGCTCAAAAAAGTCCTGGAGACCCTGGAAACCTACGACCCGGGTGCAGAGTTTCCCCTCAAGGAGAGGAGTGGCTGCATGGACAGTGGCAGCCAGACCGATGACCAAGGCCCCGGGCCTTCTTTGGAATACTGGCCGGAAAGATCGGACCGATCCATCCCGCAACTGGACCTTGGCTGGCCAGAGGCCATTGCGTACCGTGGGGTGACCCGGGCGGCCGTCTACATGCAGCCACCCATTGATTGCCAGCCCCACATTAAAGAGGTCGTGCGTAAGATGATCTTCCAGGCTCAGAAGGTGAGAGGGCTGGGGGTGGGTGGGCCGTGGGTGTGTGTCTTGGGTTAGATGTCATCTGGATCTCAGGAGCTTCCGGGGAGGACCGCCTGGGGGATGAGCCACCACAGAGCTGATCTGGTGTCTCGGTGAGCTCATCCCGGGCTTTGCTTATGGCTGCTCTCTGACCTGGGGGCAGGTGAGTTCCCAGGATAATCAGGTCCCATCTCCCACCCGGAGGATGGGAGAAGTGGTGGGACTGGATGAGCGACAGGTGGAAGAGCTAATGGTTAGAAGCCAGCATCCGCGATGCTGGAAAGACTGGGGAGATAGAATGGGGTGGAAGGAAGAGGCCCCCATCCCCAGAAACCGACTCCCCAAAACATGAATCAAAATTGAGGCAAAACCTCAGTTTTTCATTCTTTCAACTCTCAGCTACTTGCCTTCCGTAACCCCAAATAGCTATTCGTGGGGAAAAGTCCTTGCACTGAAGGTGGCTTCCAAGTCTTGCTGAAAGGCTGAGGGTGGGTTTTTTAAAGCATTTCCTTTGCTTCTGGCCTCGGGGTCTCCCAGGTCTAAACACGGCACAAAACCAGCCTTGTTTGTTGCACTTAGAAAAAGAAATGGAACAGGGAGGGAATCGGATTCAGTGCAGGATGCATAGCTGGGAAAAGGCCATGTGCTCCAAAGGCCCCAGGCAACTTTCAATCTCAGTGTTCCCAACTGTAAAATGGGAGTAACTGTGACCTAGATTTTTCAGGCTGTTGCAAGAAAGAGATAAAAGGCTACTTATTAAAATTCAACCCCATATTATAAACAACCTCAATCAAAAGTAACTGCAAATGGTCTCCATGTACTCTCACTTGATTAACATATTTCAAAACCTCCAGTCCAGCCCTGGACATACCTCTCCCTCCTCCTAATTCACTTTCAATTCAGATTAATTAAAATTGGGAGAGTGAGATCCAGGCCCTGATTCATTTTCAATCTGTAGAGCTTCGGTTGACGTTTAGCAATCGAGCATCTGCAGCTGGCGCGAAGGCGATTTTCATTGCAAAAGACAAAGCTGCCAGCCCAGAATAAATACATAAATTTATTTACTTTTACAACATTAGGTTGGGAAACGAAAGCTGTCAACGTGCAAATAAAGGTGTTTTCTAGGATGTGCCTGCTGGCGGATTCCCACACATTTATATCCCTCTTGAATTGCAATATCAAAGGGTATTTTGTAGAGGTAAAAGGAACCAAAACCCCATATTTTAAATCTTCAGTTGCCTGTCATCAAGCCATAATGAGAAATTAAATGTATTATGAGAAATGAAATATAATGGCTGTAATTATATTTGAAAGATGTTGAGCTTGTGCCAGTCCATCGCATTCCAAGTTGGGGAGAAGTTGGCTTTGTCGGGAAGATTAGAGACCCCACCATGCAAGGGGTCCACAGTCAAAAGAGTCAAAATGGCATCCACAACTGTGCCAACAAGACCCTGCCCCCTTTTGATGTGGGATGTGTATAAAAAGGGATGGAACATTGTGGTTGTGTGGCTGCCATTTTGAGTCCTTTGCAGAAAGGAGCATGGACACCCTTGGAATAAGATGAGATTTAGGTGGCCCTTGACTGGCACCTGCCAGAAAGGCTGCCTGTGGCCATGGCTTATCAAAAAGCATGCCAGGAAACTTGGATTGGCCAAAGCCTTGGTCGGCATTGGAGATCAAGATCAACGGCCCTCTCTGATTATGGAAGATGGTATTTTCGAGCAGAAGAGGATAAAACAGGAAAGAGCAATAATGATTACCAGAAAGAGAGAGAGAGAGAGAGAGAGAGAGAGAGAGAGAGAGAGAGAAAGAAAGAAAGAAAGAAAGAAAGAAAGAAA
>JANHFN010005635.1:74728-90915 GCA_032468175.1 Toxicocalamus goodenoughensis
CCCTCCCTCTCTCTCTCTCTCTCTCTCACACACACACACACACACACAAGAATGCCTTACTGAAATGTTTTCCAGCCTTGCAACTTTGAGATATGCAGATTTCAACTCGTGCTGGCTGGGGAATTCTGAAAGTTGAAGTCCACACATCTTAAAAGTTGCCAAAATTGAGAAATATTGCCTTACAGCCAACAATGCAATTCTCACAGTTAGGAGGCTGCCAAGATTTGGAGAGCTGGGGTGCAAAAATTCACAGAAAAAGGGGGTGTCCTCCCCTTACTTTATGTGGGTCGCAATTCCTGGGAAAAGGAAAGGGCTTGCCTTGAACCCACATTCCTCTAGGCCCCAAAACCTACTTCCTACAGTTTCTTGGAGTCTCTAAAAAGGGAAACCTTTTCAGCACCACTCCCTTCTCATTTCATTCACCTCCTCTGCTCCCAATTGCATTCCCATTCCCTCCTGTTAGATTTGCCGCCTGCCTCGGTTTCCCTTCGCTGACCCGGTGAATTTCCTGATCTTGAATGAAACCTCTCGGGCCCAGAACTGATTCTTGTCAGAGCTACAGTGCTCCACTCGAAGCCAGAGCTCATGCCAGAGAAATTATTCCCCCTTTTCTCTTACAAGATGTAAACACATCTTGGCTCCCTTTGGAGCAGGTAGGGTGGCATCAACTCCGTATCTCCCACGAAATGCATAAAAATGAAAGTATTTTTTTCCCCAGCTCTTGTTTGGAGGAACAGGCCCACCCACACAGCTGGGACCCAGATGGAAAAGATTTTCCTTTTGGAGAGGCTGGCCAAGCGAGAGAGAGGGAATTTTTTTTAGTGCAACATGGAACCAGGCCATCTTAGAACACCTTTTGGCTTACAGGAAGCCTCTTTCAGCAGAAGCAGGGATTGGGATACTGATGTTTAGGAATTGGGACTCTTTGCTCCTCTTTGGAAGTTGGAGCTGCCCCAAACTCAGCCTTTGAAGAGGGGGGACTCTCTATGGAGAGTCATCTAAGTCGTGGTTGTCCCGAAGGTGCCTTTTCAAAAGGCAGCTGGACTTTCTTTGGGGAGGGGGGGTCTTGAAGACGCTTCACTTTTCCTGCAAGAAACTTTTTGGGAGCAACTATGCACTGATAACTTAAGAGCCAGGAATGCTCCTGGGGGGAAGACGGACTGCGTTGAGGGTTTGTCATGGGAAAATGGGTTTTGTTCTGCCCCCCAAACATGGGAATGTGGTTCCCATACAAGCAGTTAACAAATGCCACCAGCTCAAAGATGCGGGGTGGATTTCACAAGGCACCTAATCCTGGGCATCCAATCCTGGGATCTTGAATATTTGGGTGAAATGGAGAACCAGTGTGTGTTGATCCAAGGAGAAAGTTCTAGGAAGTTTACGGGGTGGAATCAAGGAGCAACATTTGCTCTACTCTAGCATGTAAAGGGCGGTGAGATGAGTCCCAGGCCAAGCAAAATCGTTAGGTAAACCTTGAACCAAAATCTCCCAACCTGAAGGCTGGGAAGAGAACAGTCCAATTTCCACTGACTTGAAAAGGGAGGAAGGCAAAATGTAGAATTTGAACCTTGAAGTGGGCTTGGAGAAAGAGCGTAATTGTTCCGTTCTACACGAGGAAGATCTTCTATGCAGATAGTTTCTGTCTTAATTGCAATCAAGACGTTAAGAGAGCCGCATTGTGGGGTGATGGAGCCAGTGAATCAAGATTTATTGCCATGCTTGGTGTGAATCAGGCACCTCCAGAAATGCTGGGATTACCACTCCCAGAATCCTCAGCCAACTAAGGTAAGGCCAGGTCTGGAAATACTCCCCTTTTGCTCCCGTGGCTGAGGTCTCTTTTCTCCCTCTCGGCAGGTGGTCGCGGTGGTCATGGACATGTTCACGGATGTTGACATCTTCAAGGACCTCCTGGACATTGGCTTCAAGCGGAAAGTGGCCATCTACATCATCATAGACGAATCTAACCTGAAATATTTTCTCCAGATGTGCGAGCGAGCCCAGATGCACGCCGGCCACCTGAAGGTAAACCAGCCCCGAGTCTAGCAAACGGTCCAGTTGAAAGGTTGTCCATGAAAGGGAAGAGATAAAAGGCCCCTGGGGTGCTTAAGAGGAAACCTCTTGTAGTCTGAGCTGGTGTCTTCATTGGCCAATTCAGGGTGTAATCCCTTTCCCCTTCTGCAATAATTGCAACTTTCCCAAATTCCTTGAAGCCTTCGGAGAGGGCAGCGCTTGCCAGCCCATCACATCCATGCTGCAGCACCCAAGCGCTTGCGAAAAGAGTCTCCATGGCACCAGTTGGCCGTGATATTGATCTCTTACAAGCACATTCCTGGGCTTTGCCTGCTGTCTTCCAGTCGTTCTTCCAGCAACACTGAGAGGGGAAGACAACAGCATTTCACAATGATTCCAGCTTCTAAGCTAAGCAAGATCCTAGCCCTCCTTAGTGGAAAGGTAGTTTCAAGAGTCTTGATTAACGCCAAGAAATCTTTTTTGCCCCCATCAAGTCAGCCTCTGAGTGCTGATGACGTTAGGGACAAGTTTCCAGTTTTCTTGGCCATAGTTTCAGAAGTGACTTTGCCAGGATCTTCTTTCTTGGATAGGGGGAGAACGACTGGCCCCCAAAGTCACTCCGTTGGCTTCATGCCTAAGGCAGGACTAGAACACAAGGTAACCAAGCAGAACAGAATAACAGAGTTGGAAGGGACCCTGGAGGTCCTCTAGTCCAACCCCCTGCTCAGGCAGCAGAGCCATTTCAGACAAACGGTTGTCCAGTCTCTTCTTGAAAACCCCCAGTGATAGAGCACCCACAATCCCTGGTGGAAATCCCTTCCACCGGTTAATTGTTTTCACTCTTTTCTAACTTGTGTAGACCAAAACAGGTAATGAGGCGGCTCAGATCCATTTCCCATGCCAAGAACCAATTGTCGGAGGCCTGAATAGCTCCTTATTCCCAATGACCAACAAATCTGCATTTTGGAGGGGCTCACCAAGATGACAAGAAGTTATAAAATCTGAGGAAAAGAACAGCACACCTTGCATTATGTGTAGCAACGAAGAAAGACTTACACCTCGGCTGGTTGGCTCAGCGGCTAAGACGCTGAGCTTGTCGATCAGAAAGGTCGGCAGTTCAGCAGTTCAAATCCCCAGCGCCGCGTAACAGAGTGAGCTCCCATTGCTTGTCCCAGCTTCTGCCAACCTAGCAGTTTGAAAGCATGTAAAAGAAATGCAAGTAGAAAAATAGGGACCCCTTTGGTGGGAAGGGAACAGCGTTCCTCCGTGCGCCTTCAGCATTTAGTCCTGCCGGCCACATGACCACGGAGACGTCTTTGGACAGTGACAGAGATGAGCAGTGCCCCCTAGAGCCGGAAACGACTAGCATGGATGTGCAAGGGGAACCTTTACCTTTACTGGTTGTTTCAAACAGTTCAGCCCACCATACACACATCCTAAGATTCGTTGTCCCCATTTTGCAAATGAAGCAAATGGGGGCTGCGGAAAAGAAGGATGGATGTAAGGCCATGGATGAGCTTTGAGCGGTGGTGGATTTCCAAAATGCTATGCCAGAAAGTGGCTGGTGATGAAACCAGGTTTGTCGTAATCTTCACATCAGAGCATGCTTGGCGATCTTGAAACACTGCTGAAAGAGATACGGGGCTGAGCAGATGAGTTCACGCTGTGCCCTTTGCCCTCTTGCTGGCCACATGCACTTCTGTTCCATGGGCCAAAGGTGAGGGGCCCCCTTGGTCTCCTTTTCAAAACACAGAACTGCACTTTACCCATTGGGAGATTGTAAACAGAAAACACCTTTGCCTTGAATTGCCCTGGAGGAAGGCCTCATCCTGCTTGCATTCCAGCTCACCTATTTTCTTTGAAAATTCTGTTTTATGCGGCTCCACCTTTAGCACATAACGCCAACAAAAGGCCTGGCTGTGGAAGGGAGCTTGTATTTATTTACCATTCTCAAAGCTCATAAGCTGCTCCAATCAAAATCAACCGTATTTGCTTCAAAGATCTGGAGATGTTTGCTCGTGTGGGCTCCAGAGGGACTCCAGGAAGCTGGATTCTCCAGTGCTGTAGAGTTGGGTTTCTTAACCTTAAGAACTTGTAAGATTTGTGGATTTCAACTCCCAGAATTCCCCAGCCAGCTATGGGAATTGAAGTCCACACAGTCCCACCTTTGAGGTCCTAAAATTCCACGATTTCCTTTGGGGGAAGAGCAGCTCCCTTCCCATCAGCCTTGGTGTCCATATGAGGACACCCGAGCTTCAGCATCATCACACCTGGCAAGAATCGGCAGGCAGGTGCGTGGGGTCAGCCACAAGGCACCCTGGGAAATGTCTCCAGCTCGCCAAACACATGTTTGTCCAGTGACTCAGCCCTTGGCTGGAGCTTTGATGCTTTTCCATGGACTGTGCTTGCTTTTCTTCCATGGAAGGGAGGGGAATAAGCATAACGTCATCCATTAACTGCAGAACAAAACAAGGTGTTCAGCCTTAAAATACCGGCTGGGTGAGGAAGAGCCTGAAGAATGAAAAAACATGCATGGTTTTGGAACGAGAAGAATTAAGGGTTAATTGAGTCCTTGGTCTCCACCTTCTGCCTGGAAATTTTCTCTCCGCTTCCCTTTGACCCAAACTTTTACAGAAGTTCTCAAGAACTGTTAAAGCAGCCCTCTTCCGGATGAGCCATCGGGGTTTGTTGACTTTTTTGCCAACCCATGGCCTTTCTCAAATCAGGGCATCTCAAAGTTGAGCGTAGTCACACCAATGACAATAAAGACGGGAAAATCCATCCCTGGGCTTTCTGCCAGCTTTCCCAAGAACTCTGCACGTGGCCTTTGGTTAGTCCCTCAAGTCTCCTTCCAGCTTCACTGGCCTGCCTTCTGACCTGCCCTTCGTTTGCCCGCGTTGACTTGTTTCTAAAAGGAAATTTTTATATTTCTTTCTTCAGCTTCCCACTTATCTTTATTTCTCCCTTTAAAACATTTCTGCAGGTCGTCCTCAGCTTACAGCCATAATATAGGCTGCCCAGGATGGTCGTTTTAAGGTGGAATGGTTCTAAAACGGGTCACCACATAACCAACCCGATGTTTGCAAACTTTTTTTTTTGCAGTTGTTGTTCAGCAAATGTGCCAACTGGTTTGCAATGGGCTGTTTTTGGCAAAAAACAAAACAAAAACCAACCCAGAAGCAAATTTCAGTTTTCAGCAGAAACATCATAAAACCCTCAGAGACACAGGTGCATTAATGTGTGGTATAAGGCTAGTCCGCCAGGGAAATGGGTTTAGCTCAGCACTTTCTCAATACGGAGGAGGCTCCATTACAGGAAGCGCACAACACATGTTGGCGTGTTGCAATTCGGCACTTTTCTGGTTTTCACACACCACAACTTCCTACCTCCTGCTTTCACTCCAGCCCCTCCCTTCACCAAAAGCCAAGAGAGGTTTGCAAAACAGGCATTGCACAGTCCAAATTATTTGGGCTTTGCAAAGATGCTTCGGTAATCAGCTTGCCTGCCTCTTCTCCCTTGCAGCAAACAGGTATTGTGCTGAATAAGTCAACCTTGGATGGCCTCCTTTGATCGGCCATGCCACACCTGCTCCCAGCTCTGCCCTCCGCCCATCCGGGTTTGAAACCACAACTCTGGCTCCCAGGTGCCCAGAATGAAAAGAAATGTCCTTTAAGTGCCAATCGCTCGATTGCCATCTTTCCTCCACTGTTTTCCGGCTCACTTCTGCCCTTTTGTGTCTGCAGAATCTCCGCATCGGCACGATTGGGGGCACTGAGTTTTTTACCCGCTCCGCCATGACATTCAAGGGGGCCTTGGCTCAGAAGTTCATGTTTGTGGATGGGGACAAAGCCATGTGTGGCTCCTACAGGTAGGTGGAGAACCTGGAAAAGCCCCGATTTGGGGTCCCACTCGCTTCAGGGGGCTCTGCATGCAGAGGAAGGATGCTGTGGGAGAACTGAGGGGGGGCGTAAAAGACCTCCTATGGGAGACCCTTCAGCCAAAGAGAGCCTTCCACTCTCATGGGAGAGATCAGGCAGAAAATTGGGGGCATTGCTACAACCAAAGCTTTAATACTTAGCTCCTTCTCATGACCCACAACCACAATGAACAAGCAGCAACTATTAAGATTTTGCACACAAAAACGGTCTAGATGTGCATTGAACACAAGTATTTGGCTATAAAAAACACACCCTTGCGTGGTTTGTCATAGTGCTTCTCAACCTGGACAGGTTTAAGAGGTGTGGACTTCAACACCCAGAAGTCCCTGGGCTGGAGAATTCTGGGAATTGAAGTCCACACCTCTTAATAGCAATACCACTTAGACTTAGATACCACTTTATAGTGCTTTGCAGCTCTTTCCAAGCGGTCTATAGAGTCAGCCTCTTGCCCCCAACAATCTGGGTCCTCTAATTCTGGGAATTGAAGTCCACCTCTGCCCAGGTAGAGAAACACCATCCTAGGAGATTTGAATAGAGCTACTCCTTAGCCAATTTTCCTTTTAAATGTTTTCTTCAAGGTCAAGAAACTGTCAGTCCCCAACTTAACCCTCCCATGTTCCCTTCCAGCTTCACCTGGTCAGCCGCGAGGACCGATCGGAACGTCATTTCCGTCCTTTCGGGCCAGGTGGTGGAGGCCTTTGACAAGCAGTTCCAGGAGCTGTACCTCATGTCTCGGAGCGTCAGCCTCAAGTCCATCCCCATGGGAGAGGAACCGGAACCTGAGCCAGTCATCCTACCTTCGGTTATCTCGCTGACCCCGACCAACTCCATGGTGAAGAAACTGGTCAATCCGAAGTACGCTTTGGTCAAGGCCAAAAGCACCGAGCAGGTGGGCAGCGGCAAAGCCAGCAGTGACAAAGTCCTCACTGAACCACGGGCAGAAGTCCAGAGCAAGGTCGTCCCTGAAGACCGTGTGTCTGAGAGGCCCAGCAACCTCATGGAGAAGGTGCCACCCATCCACCCAGGTCTCCTCAACCTGGAGAAGGCCAACATGTTCGACTACCTGCCCACCTGGGTGGAGCCCGACCCAGAACCTGGAAGCGAAGTTCTGGGCTACATCAACATCATTGACCCCAAGGTGAAGAACATCCAGCTTTCTCAAATCAACCGCATCAAGGTGTGTGACATCTCCAAGGCCAACGCCCAACACAAGCAGCTCCTCAAGCAACAAAAGGCCCTGGAGGCCAAGAACAGAGCTGGTCAAGAAGGGGCCAAGAACAAGCCTCCTCAGACTTCCCCACCCCTGGTGGAATCTGCCCATGCCCAGGAACCTCCCTCCAAACCCTTGGCCACCAGCCCCGCGGAAAAGGCTCCCAGGCAGCTGGTCAACGGGGAGACCATCGCCACTCTGGCCAACAACCAGCACTTGAAGCAAATGCTGGACCCCCAAGTAGAAAGCGGAAGCGCTGCTGCCCCAGTGCCCAAACCCAGGAGAGCCCAGGCGAAGGACCCAGGACACGCAGAGCAGAGGATGGTGACGGCAGGAGGCCCCCTTGTGCACCAGCCAGGGACCAGCACCACAAACCCATCCCCCAACGCAGGGAACCCTCTCAAGGTGAGCACGGAAAGAGCTGGGACTGAGGAAGGAAATGCCCTTTCCCCCGTAAATGGGGTGCAGAGTGGTGAGGGGGAGGCGGAAGAGGAAGAGGAGGAAGACTACGTGACCCTCAGTGACCACGGAAGCCTCTCCAACAGCTCCCCTGCCCATAGCTGCCACCTCTCCAACGCATCCGACCACTTGGACAGACACGGGGGGGCGGGCCAGATGTGCCCCCTGAGGAGGACCAACTCCGACTTCCTTCTCAACGGAGAGAGGCCCGGCCTTCACCACTTGCAGCGGAAACTGAGTGAGCCTTACATCAGCTGGGGGACCTTTGTAAGCCCCCTGGGGAGCCCCCCACCAAGGCTTTCTCCGCCTCTGGAGGAAGCTGCTCAAAGGAGGAGGCAGAAAAGTGACAGCCTGGAGGAGACGAGGTGCGTTTGGGCAAGGGGCCACCCCCTGCATGCTTTGCCTGCTGGCTACATTACCTGTACGAGCGAGGCTCCACAGGTAGGCATCTCTGTGGTAGCTTTCCACCCTTAGCATGTGGGTTCAGCTCTAGGAAACCACCCAGCAGGGTTCCCTAGCAGAAAACGTGGCTCTCCTCAAACACAGAACTTGGGCAGGGACTGTCCCAGCCATCTCTGGAGAGAAGGGCCGCTTGAGAGGTTACTCCTTGTGGGAGCTCCTTTCTCGGAGTGGTGGGCTGGGAGACAAGGACGACCCTTGGGTGCTGCTGCTGAGAAACACACTTGTATTAAATAGCTGCAAAGGCGGGGAGAAGACAAGAATCTCATGGAGCCTCGTATCTTCTCAGTAGGCCACCAGGCATGGCGTCCGCCCAGCTGTTGTGTTCTGCTCAGGGTTCCCAGAGCCATCTCCAATGCTGGAGGTCAGGTATAGGCATTAAGATCACAACCAGCTCCACCCTCTAGGAATGTGTCTCTTCTCCTTTCAAAGCCATCCAAGTTGATGGCCTTCACCACCCCTTGTGCCAGCAGTTCCAGGGTTTCCCTGTGAGAGCAAGTCAACTCTGAGAAACATTCCTCTAGATCAGATGCCAACAGCAATAACCAGCAATCGATAACCCGACCCTGGTCGGGCCTTCCAACCCAACCCAACCCAACCCAACTCCATCAGCTCATCAAAACGTTTGTTGTGTCCACCAACATTTCTGTGGGGTATTGAGGGGTGATCCTTTGGCTGGGAATTATGGGAAGCAAAGCCCAGGCCAGATCCACCAAATAGGAACAAAAATAGAACAGTTGTAAAATAAGGGTTGATATTGGGAGCTATCCACGTAGGTGGACATCCATTGTAGCCATGGGTCACAAATGGGGATCATTTGAAGTCGCTCTGGGTTGTTCTCTCAGTAGTGAAGTTACAAGACAATTGAAAGCGGTAATTGTTAGTCTCTCTGGTCCTCCCATCCAGAGAACTGCAATTAGCTCTAGTTGCTTAATCTCATGGCCCCAGAGGCAAAATGTCTTCCAGGCCCACATTTCTCTCCCATCTTTGGATTGCAACACTTTCTCCTACTGAGCCACCTCTTCTCCTCCCAGAACTCCTCCTGGTGATATGGGGACAAAACTGCCAGCTCCACAGTTCTGATTTCCTCCCAAATTTATCAAGTCTTTCCCAAGAGCTCAGCTCTTGGGAAGACCTTGGTCTGCACTAAGCCACCTGGAGCCATCCAGAGATCAACCTTTCTTCTCCCAAAGTGCTTCAAACCCAGATTCAGGACCAGTGCTAAGGGGAGATGCTGGGCCTTGTCATGTCCAGCTGCCAAGGTCCTCCGTCCAAAGCCTCAGAGTCCAAATATGTGGTAGCTGAAGACCATCAAAGGAAGCAGAAGAGCTTTAGCAGAAGACTGCTCACACCCAAAGGTTGCTATGGGGTGTCTAAAGCCAACCACATCCTTTTGTGGCTCCCCAGGCTGCTTTGTGACCAACAATCTCCAGTGGGTGATTTTCCCCACCAGGTTCACACAAGCCATGTTCTGCTTGGTTCGTTCTTGGCTTGGCCTGCTTTCATGAATTTATTAGGTCATTAGTGTTTATATTCTTGCTGCAATCGTATGCCTCTTGGCGATGTAGACATAACATATATACTCATGTATATAAAATACAGGAAGAATAAAAACAACGCCATCTAATATTATATTGAAATGGAGCAATAGATAATTACATAAAAGCCAGTGCAGTTATCCAGCTAATTAAATGGAAGGGCTCCACTTTGACCTTTGTCACAGGATTTCTTAACCTCAGCAACTCAAAGTTAGGTGGAGTTCAGCTCCCAGAATTCCCAGCCAGCAAATTAAAAAAAAGAAAGAAAGAAGGGAAAGGGAAAAAAAGAAAGAAAGCAACACAACAACAGCGACAATTATACAAAATGCCTTTCGTGCATAGATATAAGAAGCACATTGGGCAAAGCTGCTGTTTATTACTATTCCAGCGTTGTCAACAAACCACAGTTGACTAACAAGGCTTATCCTAATACCGGACAGTCCTGAATTCTAGCATTAGGAGGAGGAGAAGTGCAGTCACCTTGATGGGCATCAGACAAGCTATGGATAGAAATGCCTCCCCTCTCCACCCACACAGGCTTCCTGAGATGCTTGGCAGGTTTCGTGCACAGCTCACCCGCCTGTCAATCACTTTGCACCCTTGAGATTATTTCTGGAAGGTGACTTTCTCAACTGTGTTCAGGAAGTGAGCAAGTGATCCCATTCCAGGGAGGGCAGAACAGAAACTGCCCCCCAGCGAGGCCAGTCAATTGCCCTGCGCCAGGGCACAGAAGAAGTCAATGGCATCGTTCTCCTGTCCTGGGCCAGCTGCATTGGCCAAGCTGAGCACATATGCCCACCTTGCAGCCACTTCCCTGGGCTAGGCTGGGTGCCCCAGATCCATGGCATATTTTATTTTATGTTTTGACATGCACCTTACCTGGGTAGAGAATTCGGCTAATCATGCCTGGCATAACAATGACAATCATTGGCAGCATTTTCAGGTAGCTGGCAAGGATGGAGGCGGCCTTGGCGTGGTTGAGACTCCTGGCCGAGAGGGACCTCTGGACAATGACCTGGAAAGACACGACACAAGTGTGGATTCCCCCCATGTTGGTGAGGGAATTCTAGGAGGGGAAGTCCATCCATCTTAAAGCTGGCAAGGTGGAGAAACACTGACCCTCTCCCTCTCTCTGCCACTTTACGACGGATGGATTTACCTCCCAGAGTTGAAGGGAGTTGAAGCCCACCCAGACTTCTTAAAAGTTGCCAACCTTCAGAAACACGGATGTAAATTTAATCTGCTGAGTCAAAACAGTTATTTCCAATACATTTGTGGGAGCTGGACTCTCTCTCAGCCCTTTGCAAAACTCAACTGCGCACTGGACACAACTGCATGCAGATGTTTCAGGGGCCCTTTGCCCCTTGTCGATGCTGACACTCAACTGCTCCTGTTTTCTGCTCTCTCCACAGGGGCCCCAACTGTTCTGCTATGGATCCCGGGTGCGAGTGTCGGCAGAACGGGGCAAAAGCCGTCCCCAGCAGCGGAAAAGCTCTGAGGAAGGCAAACGGCCACAGGACAGAACTGGGGCCAAGAAAGTTGCCCCAACCTCAGGCAACCCCTTGTTCTGGCAAAGGAAGAACTTCACCTCGGCTAAGAATGCCCAGCCCGGCCCCGTCACCCACCGAGGGGGCACAAGCACCCCAAGAGCCCCTGGTCAGACCCTGACTCCACTCCCCGAAAGCCAGAAACCACCAAAAGGAACAAGGACTCCGCTGGGCATTCCTCTGTCCAAGCTCTCCCAATCGAAGCACCTGAAGACCAAGGTCTCCCAATGGGAGTCCAAACAGAAGCCAGCTGGGACCTCCCATCCCAAGGACCAGTAAGGCCAGTGGAGGCACCCGCGTGACTAGTGGGAGCTGGGCTGCTTTGCAATTACCTGGTCGGTGCACCAGTACCACGTGGCCAAGACGGTCAGGCCCAGAGTCATGCCTGTCCAGGGCAGGTCTCCGCTGACGGGATCCCGGAAGAGGTGCATGGCGTCCCGCCTGGGCAGGTGGCAAGTGGTGTTGGGGACAATCTTTGATGGGGTGGCAGCTAAGTAGGCCTCCTCCAGGTTGTGGTAGCCCCCAATCCTGTGGAAGGCTGCCCAAAATAAAAATCAATGGGGCAGGAAAGAGAGGACCCACAAACAATGGCCAAGCAACCCCCCACTACGCCTCCTTGTCTGTGTTCCTCCAAAGCCAACAGTTCCCATGTCCCTCCTTTGTCCCCAAAGAATGTGGGGGGACCTGGGCTTCCTACCCACTCAGGAGGTGAGAGAAGAAGAAGGGGGCCAACACATTGTGCCCCAAAGCATTCAAAAGCAGAGGTCACGGGCAGTGAGAAGCAGCTAGGTCCTCTTTGTAGGCCATCTTGGGTTCCGTCCCGTTCAAGAGTCAAACTCGTTGATCCTAAGTCTTGGGTCAACCTCTGAAGCACCATCTAACCATGAGGAGCAACCAAGGGCTCACCGCCTCCTCCACCAACTCCTCAGCTGCCCCAAACCCTTTAATAAGCCAGAAGAATCTGTGGTGCATCTACAGGGCACCAAGTTGAGCAAAGTTGTGCTAGCAGCAATCTCAACCAGAGACCCCAAAGGAAGCTTCTTGCAATGTTCCCAGAGCCCCATCTGCACCTCCAGCAAGGGGGGAATCCCACCTTCTGAGATTTGACCCTCACGGGTGTCAGGGCCCCACTGATGAAGCCAGAGTGGCATCCAAGACACCCCAAAAGCCACCCTGGCATCCCATGCCCCGTAATGACAATGCGGTGTTGGCATTGCCCTCCCTTCCTTTCTATGCATCTCCCCACAGCTCCCCTGGTGCACCTGGGAACTCTACCCCAACTGGTTAGCTCACTCACCTTCCCCTTGACAGATTTCACTCCCAGGAAGCTAAAGACAGGAGCTGAAAATTCAAATTTCACCCTACATATGACTTGAATTTTGGGAGGAAAAGGGCCAGGCATCCCAAACAGAACAGAATAACACAGTTGGAAGGGACCTTGTAGGTCATCTAGTCCAACCCCCCGCCCAAGCAGGAGACCCTACACCATTTCTGGCAGATGGCAGTCCAATCTCATCTTGAAAGCCTCCAGGGGTGAAGCTCCCACAACTTCTAGGAGAGAAGAAGGGAAGTCCAAGGAAATGACCGTATGGAGGAGGTGGGCAGCGCACCAGCCAGCCAGGAGGGTACTAAGAAGCCCTGGCAGGCTCAGCCTTCGCTTGGCCGTCCCATTCCAGCATAAATGCTGCTAAAAGTTGAGGTGCCTGGGAGGGATGGTCTTCGTGTACCACGTGTCCAAAACCATTGTTTACAAATGTAGAAAGAGAATAAAGGTCTTTAAGCTGCAGAAACCCGTCTGGCTCTTTCCACCCAACAGGACTGAATTGGGTGGGTGAAATAATTGAAATATAAGTAAGGACCGTCCCTGCCCTGAAAGACACAGGAAAGCCGCCTGGCGGGTGGGAGGGAGATGCACGAGAAAGGCCGAACTTCCTCCTGCTCCCAACAGAACTTCTGCCTTTCCCCGGGATTGTCTCCCATGACCTCCAGCTCCTCTCCTCAAGGTGCCAAGGGTAGAAAGCAAAAGACAGGCCCCGAGTCCTCACCAATGGCCGTCAAGATGATCGCACCAACCACCATGATGAGGGTCTGCAGAGCATCGGTGTAGATGACAGCCGTCAGCCCACCTGCAACAATGCAGGATGCAAAGGGTTGGAAAGGGGTTGACACAACGGGTTGGAAACAAGGGAGGACAACCTTTGTTGCTCAGGGTTCAACCGTGGGTTCCTTGGTGTTCTCTGAGTTTTCATGCAGACGTTTCATGACCCAACTGGGCAACTGCTCCCTGGACGTACTGATGAGGTTGCCTAGTTGGGTCATGAAACATCTGCAGGAAAACTCAGAGGGCATCCAATGAGTTGGTTTCCCCTCAAACAACCCTAGTGTGTCTGGAACCAAAAGCTAAGAGCTAGGAAGTCTCCTTCCAGTCACCTGGTGGCTTCACAGCCAAGTCTGGGCAGGTGGCAGCTCTCAATCCTTACCTAGAGCCTGAGATAAGCAGGTGCAGCCTAATTGCTAGTTGGATGGGGACTGCACTGCCAAGGCAGCAGGTGAAAAGAAGAAGGAAGACACTTGCTTTGTTGCAAAATATATATATATATATGGGCCGTCAAAGCAACAAAGCCTACAGGCAACCCCCCACTGACAGCCACAACTCGGGGATGGTGAGAAGGGCCCCATCAGGGTCCTGCAGGAGGCCAACCTGGGCTGAGAGCCTCTCCGTCTCACCTGCGATGGTGTAGACAGCAGTCACCCCCAGCATCAAGAGGGTGGAGAGGTAGAGGTCCCAGCCGAGGCAGATCTGGATGAAGAGCGCTCCGGAATACAAGTCTGTCTGCAAGAGAAAACCCAGCCCCGGTTCAATTCGCTCTGAGTGCCCTGGGGGGTCTGGCAGGTAAAAAGCCATCTTTGCAAGGCAGGTGTGCATCAGGAGGCGCAAAGGGGAGGGTCACGCCGCACAGACACCCAATTGTCGCAACCCTACATTTCAGCAAGAAACCCTCCGTGCCCGGCCCCGAAACGTTTGTTTTGCCAGAAGGAATTCCAGCCGGGCCCCGTGAAGCAGCAGAGACGGTCTGAGTGCTTCCTGGCTGTGCACCTGCTCAGCACTCTTGTCAACAAGTCTCGAGGGGCAAAATACCCCGGGGGAGATCTGGGGGCGCATCCCTCATTAGCTGCTTTGCGGGGAGGCACACCCAGCGGCCCAGGTGGGACAGAGAACCCCAGAAAGCTCGTCAGATCAAAACAGGCCATTTCCAAACTCCGGAGAGCTTCAGATACGAAGATGCCACCATGTTTGAGGCAGGACTTGGCAGCCTGTAATTAGCCTGTGGAACTCACTGCCGTGAGACGTAAGAGGATCACCGAGAGCCCAGGTGGCTTTTGGAGGAGGCAACACAAACACAAGGAAAGGGAGGGGCTGCACTAATGGTTGATGAGCCAGGATAGTTAAGATCTGAGTCAACCGGAATCCAGGGAAGCATCTTGGAGGGAAAGGGAGGAAGAAAACAAATCTATCTTTTTTTTAAAAAATAAAATAAATTATGGTGGTTGGTCGTCCAACAGTCATTCAGGGGTTTAGGCTGGATTTGGCATTTTTGTCCACCTATAGAGTCCTTGCCAAGGACCTGGGATAGGCAGATATGGATGTTTTGAAGGTGCTAAAGGTTTCATCGCAGGATGTAAGCTGTCCCGAGCAAAGCTGCCTTCTGCAATTGACCGACGGGGATTGTGTCAACACCGATGATGTTCAAGTGGTGCTCCAGAGATGTTTTGGGATTGCACCCAAGACACCTATTACCATCGGTATTATCCTGGCTTTTGATTATGATTAACTTAGATGCCCTCCACCTAGAAAGAGCCCGTGGACGGGGGGCCCCAGAGAGGAAACCACCAGCTTCTTGGCATGGCGGGTGGTGTCTCCTCTCCATTCCTGCGGGCTCAGCCTGCCAGGCAAAGGCGGAAGGCGGCAGGTGGGCGATGCCCAAAATTTTCACTCTCCCAGCTCGTACAATTTCTCCCTCGGGCAGCTGCCCCACCCGCAAGTCAGCTGACAAGCTCATCCTGCACGCCCAGTGCCAGCTCCACACTGGGCTACTGAAAAAAAATAATTTCTGGCCCTCCACGGAGCCTGGCAGAGGGACCAGTGGCTCTTCCCATTGTTGCTGTGGTCCCATTCAGGGCACTGCCCTACGAAGCCCCCTCTGCCCTCCTCTGTGGCTTGGAATATGCACATCTGCTGCGCAGAGCATTTTCCCCCCAGAGTCCCAGAGCTGAGGGCAAGGCTTTTGGTTGCCCACCTGCAGCAGAGCGATGCTTCCTTCTGAGTGAAGGCCAGCCCTTGCTTATTTCCCTTGAAAACCAATTGAATGGCTGGCCATTGGCATCATCCAATGCTTGGCCATTCGGTCCCTTGATTCTGCAGTTGGGAGGGTGCCTGGTCCCTTCCCATGCTGAGTCCTGCCCCATCAAGCCCGAGAAGAGCTCCATCAACAGCTCCATTGACACCCCTGCCCCCCAAAGTGGCTCCATCCTCCACAGCCACCTTTCCAGGAAATTGCCCAGCGTGGTTTGGAGGAAGCCATCGGTGGCCCCGTGCAATAGAAGACAGCAGCTCTGCTGGTCAAGGGAAGGTTGCCCACCCCTCTGCTGGCCTTGGCCCAGCCTCTTCGACCTGGCCCCTTCCTCAGCCCGCAGAGGCAGCCACGTGAGCGGCTGGTAGCAGCACCCAAGTCAAAGAAATGCTTTGTAATTACTGCAGAGGGGTGGAGATGCCCGCTTAGGAGTTGGCAGCGTTGCAACCCGCTTAAAAACACACATGGGGCATTTCTTGCCTCGAAAGCCTCAAACCCTGAGACCTTCCAGCTTCCTCTTGCAAGCTGAGAGGGAAATCAAGGACTCTGGCAGACTGAGAGGCAGATAAGTCTGAGTGCCACACCCTCCTTCTCCCTCAAAAACAGGAGGAGAAACGCCCCCACCCCCCAGCGGGTTTGGCCCATTCATAAAACAGCAGCTGCAACAGCCGGGA
>JANHFN010005635.1:105513-116362 GCA_032468175.1 Toxicocalamus goodenoughensis
AAGCCCCCCCCCCCCCAAAAAAAAAAAAAAAAAACTTGGATTGAAGCAAAATTTGGCCTAATGGAAATTACATTAATTTTATTTGAATATTAAGCAACACATTATTGCTTTTCTTACTTAGGAATATCGCGGGTCGCATTTTCAAGCATCGTCCCCTATTTCTGTTCCATATGAGGTTTGATTTCTACACTAGCTCCAGTTGGGATTTTGTTCTGCTTAAACCCCTTTTTTAATTTTATTGTTAATATATTGATTTCCCTTGCTCCCTTTGATTTTTTAAAAAATCATTTCCCTCCTTCTCTTTTCCTCTATGCTGACCCAAATCCTCTTACTCTGCTCTTTTCCCTCTATTTCTCCCGGGAGGGGAGAAATATATGGGAAAACTCACCCCTCTTTTCTCCTCTTCCAACCGATGTCTCTCCTTGATCGAATTCTGGATCGCTATCCCCACGTGTCGCATTTTGTCTGTTCCTTTGGAAGAGAGGGATCTTCCCAGCGGTGATTCAGGGTGGCTTGAAGATTTTCCTTCTTCTTTCCATAAGTGTGACTTTAGGGGAATTTGATTTATTTAATATATTCCACCTCTCCTTCCTCAATCCGTTACTGATGGAACTTTAAGCCTTTAAAAAGAATTATTCAAGCCATGAATTTATTGGAATGCAGGTGCTTGATGGCGGAGGTCGGCTGCCCTGCTTAGATTATCTGGTTTCATTTACAGGGATGGAAAGAAACGGATTTATTAAGTTTAAATATTATTAATACTTAATAAGTCCAGGCTTAGACATGAAAACTGGCTGGGAAACTTTAGCCTGGTCTAAAGTTAGCTTAACTATCTTAAGTTGTTTATAAAAATAATAAAGGTTGGATAAAACACATCTACAAAAAGAGCAAAGACATGACAAATTTGTCCCAATTGCAAGGATTCACACCAGCATATCAGATATTGGTTGGGGGATTCTGGGAGTTGAAGTTCACAAAACTTTTCCAAGGCTGAGAAATCATAAATTTTACTGAATAGAATAAAGCGTGCCCTGCAGTCTTTCTCTCCAACAGCTCATGTCTTCTATTGTTTAATTACAGCCAATCCTCGGAAGATCCTTTTAGGGGGGTGCGGATGGAGCTGGGAATCCAATTTCGCAAAAAAGGTGGATTTTAAAATTTGGTTCCTGGATGGGGCAAATGCATAACGAATACAGCCAGAAACTTTTCTGCTTGGGTTTTTATTTTGATCTCAACCCTCCGGATAGAAAAAACGTTCAAAATCTCAACCCGCGGATGCCTAATTATCTTGCGAAATCCGCGCATCTCTTTCCAAAAATCTCTCCGATGCAAAAAAGCGCGCGGGAGGCGGGACGGGCTGCTTTCTCCTGATTGGCTGTGACGCGCCGCGGTAGACTCCTCCGGGACGGCCAGGCGAGCGCGCTGATTGGCTGCGGCGCGGGCCAGAAAGTGCTGAACGTTCCATCCCCCGAGCGCGCGGGGCCTCGTGGATTTAAGCCCGGAATTTGCAGGGAGGCGTCTCTTTTTCGCGGGGGCGTCCGCCGTTGCACCGAGGATCCCGGTAAGTATTACGGTTTGGAGGTGGGGGAGGGGAAGGAGCCTTCTCCTTTTTTCCCTGTAGGATCTCGCGCCCTTTCCTACAGGGTTACTTCTCTGCATAACAGGCGGAAATTCAACGGGTCACTCCCGCTTTCTCTTCCCGGGCTTTTGCAGCCCGTTGCAAAAGGAGAGCCCAGCAGCCCTGCCAGGCTGCCATCCCCACCTCGGGCCGCTTGCAGATCGTCGGTAGCTTTAGGACGCTGCCTCTGGGTCAGCCCGTTTTTCTCCTGCTGGGGAAACAGATCTTAGAACGTTATTACAATAAATTCGCGATCTAATATAGGGTAAATCTCTGGTCTCCGGGACCGGCTCAGATTAGATTTCATGATAGAATCATGGTCCTGGGACCCGTGTATTTGCCTTCATTCGTGAGAATGGAATCTGCCTGCTGTGTGCAGACGAGCAGTTTACAGGAGTGTAGCAGGGATTTTAAAAACTTCCTTGGCAAGGGGACAGTGACAGAAGCGGTTCTACAAAAGGTGATTAAGTAACTGAAGAGTGGTGAAAGAGAGGAATCCGTAAAGCTGCTGATTATAATGTCAATTTTCAGCATTGCAAACATTAGAAGCTGTGCACCAAGTTCATATTCGCTCCTGAGATGCCAGGCAGGCCTTGAGCCAATCAAAGAGTAGCGTGTGAACTCTGGGAGCTGACAAGCGTTTGCCCAGAAAGTTGTGTGCAACCTGACAGTTGGGTGTTCTTCAAATCTGATGGGGCTCCTGCCGCCCATGGCTTGTAAACAGGAAAGATAGGCAGAATTCCAACACTAGATGACAGGAGGGTTGGGAGCTTCCCGGAGACTTCTGTTCCCCTGGGAAGGTTAATGTATAACTTGAAGTGGTAAAGACAACCCCTCTTTGCCCAGGCAGAGACTGCTGGAGGGAGGGAGGGGTTGGGGTCAGCTGATGGGAAGCTGCTGGGCTTGTCCTGGAGCGCATTGCTTAGGACAGGGGTGTCTAATCTTGGTAGCTTTAAGACTTGTGGACTTTAATGCTCAGAATTCTGGGAGTTGAAGTCCATAAGTCTTAAAAGTTGCCAAAGTTGGACACTGCTGCCTTAGGGACTCCTGCTGCCCACCCCCTTGGAAGGCACCCCCAGAACGCTTCTTCTGCAGCTGTCAGTTGGGCCGCTGTCCAGCAAGAGCCGGATTAGCTGCTTCCTTCCCTTTTCATCCCACCCCCCTTTCCATGCTTTATTCACACAACATGCTAAAGAGAGGATTGCTTAAAAGCACTGGGCACTGCACAAACACGGGGGTGAATTCATGCAATCCCCAAAACTGATTTTTCTCTACCTTAGCAACTTAAAGATGGGCAGACTTCAGTTCCTGGCACATGGGAATTCTGGGAGTTTAAGTCCACCTATCTTAAAGTTGGCCAGGGTGTGAAGACCTGGGCTAGCCAAAATCAAACGGTTTACAAAACATCCAGATTCGGACAAGGCAGGAGGCACGTGAATCTGGATACTGGATAGGGAACCAAGCCACAACATCACAACATGGGCTGCAGAACTGCCGCCTCCCCCCTTCCTGGATGTTTAGAATCATTCATTTATCACATTTATGCACCTCCCGTCTCACTACTGAAATAACTCCTTTGGTTTGCATTGATTCCCATCTTATAACTCTCCTTTGAAGAGCCACCCCCACACACACCTTAAATCACTGCCTAAATGCAAGGCAGAGACACTCCTTTTTGAGGGTGGTAACGGAATACTGATTTTGTTCTGTGTTGCAAAATACTTTGCGAGATGCAGCACTGGTGTTGCTTTATACAAAATCAAGTGTTTGCAGGTTCCTAGTACTTCCAGCTGCCATGGCCAGCACGAATGCCGGCGGAGACCAGGTCACCAGGGACCTCTGGGTTTCTCACAACAAGATGGTGATGGAAGCCCTGGACACCAATGATCCCGAGGTAGGCCGCTCATCCGTTCCCTTCTGCTTCTTTGACTGGTGACCTTAACTGGGTGGGCAGAGGCCACTGACCGGCAGTGTGACGTTCAGTTGGAAGTTTTTAAGCTGGCTCAGCTCTTGCAGGTTGACACACCTCTCAACCTTGCATAGGGAATGAGAGCAGCGAGTACAACGTGTTCCAAAGTTGGATTTGTTGCAATCAATGGCTTGCGTTCCTCTTGAGTAAACAGCCTGGATGAGCTGCAGTGTCGCTGCTGGTGCAGCTCATGTGGGAAACGGCAGGGAACGGCTCCATCCTCCCCTCTGGCTATCCGGGAAGAACGTAATAGGAAGATTGCTGTAATTGACTCACTCAGGGAATATTTAAACCTGCACTTCAGAAAACTTTCACGAGGGACGTTTATTTACTGTGATGCTACAAAGATAGCATGCCAACTGATCAAGCCAGATAGTCAAGGCAGCCCCCAATGCAAAGAAAGATATATTAATTATTTAGGAAAATTAGAAACTTCACATTTAAATATGTGAAGCACCTTATTCTCTCAAGATGAACTATAATACTATATATTGTATCCTTTATCCTTTCCTGGAGACCTGAGCACGCCACGCCTTCTCACCTGCAGCCCCAGACAGACACCCCTCTCAATCCTGTTCCAGCAAGCCCCCCTTTTTTTCTGCCCTCCCCAGGTCTATGATATTATCAAGAAAGAGAAACGGCGACAGAGACTCGGTCTGGAGCTGATCGCATCAGAAAACTTTGCCAGCCGAGCCGTTCTGGAGGCGTTGGGCTCCTGCCTGAACAACAAATATTCAGAAGGATATCCAGGGCAAAGGTGGGGCTGGGAAGGAAGGGTGGTGGGTCTGGACCCTTGGACCAGATGAAGCCCCCCAGCCTGCAACTGAGGCCTGTAAAGGAGATGCTAGGAGCAACCTATTTTCCCCCTACCCCACTCAGGTTATTGATACAGTCCTTGACTTAAAACTGGGCCCTTGGTGGGGGTCAGAATCGGATATGATAATGGGTAAAATGATAATCAGATCTGCAGTTTTCTAGCTCTTCCCAGGGATGTTTTCTGAAACGTGGTTTGCTTTTCTCTCTGGTGGGGTGGTTTTGCTCACCTGGCTGTTTAAGGGTCCTCAGAGATTTCTCCCCATAAACCTACATATTCCAAAGGTAGATTTAAACCTGCGTAGACGTCAACTCCCAGAGTTTTCCCAGCCAACGGTGGCTAAGACTTCCATCTATTTCTTTTTCTTAGATATTATGGTGGGACAGAATTTGTCGATGAGTTGGAAAGACTTTGCCAGAAGAGAGCCCTGGAGGCCTATGGGCTAGACCCACAGAAGTGGGGGGTCAACGTCCAGCCTTATTCCGGTATTTTGCGAGCTCTTCTGGAACGGACTGCAGCGTGCCTGTCGTTGGCAGTCTATACGGGCACAAGAGGGCTGTTTTCACCAAACCGACCAGAGTTTGAACACGACTCAGTGCGGCTCTTCTTGGTGTCCTTTTGTTTCAGGGTCCCCCGCAAACTTCGCTGTGTACACTGCCCTGGTTGAGCCCCACGGGAGGATCATGGGCCTGGATCTGCCGGACGGGGGTCACCTCACCCACGGCTTCATGACCGACAAGAAAAAAATCTCGGCCACGTCCATCTTCTTCGAGTCCATGCCCTACAAGGTGACTTCCATGCCCCGAGAGGGAGGGGGAGAGAGAGGGAGGGAGGGGGAGAGAGAGAGGCCTACCCTTGGGAAATTGGGTCAGGGTTTGTGTAAAGTTCAGGATTGCACTCCTCGGGTGAAAAGAATGGGGGGAGGGGGAGCCTCAGCACGTTTGCTACGAGCCTTTCCTGGCTTGCCATGCGCCCCCTTCCCCTTCTCTCCACTTCTTCACTTGGCTTCAGGTCAACCCCGAAACGGGCTACATTGACTACGCCCGGCTGGAGGAGAATGCCCGCCTCTTTCATCCAAAGCTGATCATTGCAGGTGAGGCCCCTTCTCTTCCGCTCCCCGGGGTTACTCAGAGGTCATCTGCTTGGGCCTGGGCACTCTTCCCCTGGCTGTGCTTCCCTGGTCTTACGGCTAGGCACAACTTCAGAAAAGTCCGGGAACCAAAACAACAGGAGGCGAGAGGCTTCCCTTCCCTTTCCAGGCCGAGGGCCTTCCGCGTCAGGAGCAGCTCCATCCTAGAAGCAAGTCCAGGGCCCCGCTGGAGCCTCCTTCCCTGGAGCCCTTTGGAGTAGCCCTCACCCTCTCTCTCTCCCACCCTAGGGGTCAGCTGCTACTCCCGGAATTTGGACTACGCCCGGATGAGGAAGATCGCGGATGAGAACAGCGCCTACCTCATGGCCGACATGGCCCACATCAGCGGCTTGGTGGCCGCCGGCGTGGTGCCTTCCCCTTTCCAACACTGTGACGTGGTTTCCACCACCACCCACAAAACCTTGCGGGGCTGCCGGGCAGGCATGATCTTCTACCGGAAAGGTGAGTGCTGCAGCGAGCAGGTGACCAGTGCTCCGTTTTCCTGGGCTGAAACCCCTGGAGCCAATGGTGAGGCCCCGGGCATCTTCCAAGCACCCTTCTTCCCTTCTCTCCAGGCGTCCGTAGCGTAGATCCCAAGACGGGGAAGGAGGTCCTATACAACCTGGAAAGTCTCATCAACCAGGCCGTCTTCCCTGGTCTCCAGGGAGGCCCTCACAATCACGCCATCGCAGGTGAGCTGCACTTGAGCAAAAGACCATCAGGGCCTGGGAACTGGGAGGAGGAGGGAGGAGGAAAACTGGCCAACTATTCCTGCCGGCTTCCTTCGAGCTCACGCCAAGAAAAACGTCTGGAGAAAACGGGTTGCATTCCCAGCGCAGGAGGTCTTGCAAAGTCTGCTCTTTCCAACCCCTCAGTCTGGCCTGGCCTGTCTCTCTCCGCCCCCCCTCCCCCTGCATTACTATACAGAGGCACCACTTAATCCATCTTCCACTCTTTGGGGGGGTCGGGACAGGAATTGCTGTGGCTTTGAAACAAGCCATGACTCCCGAATTCAAGACGTACCAGCAGCAGGTGGTGGCCAACTGCAAGGCTTTGTCTGCCGCGCTCACCAGCTTGGGATATCATGTCGTCACCGGTAAGAAAATGCGATCCTCTCCGGGACCATTTCCACACCTTGCCAGGTTTATTTCTGAGTAAATGTCTGGCGGGATTGTGTTGTGTGGCAGCCGTGGGTGTAGTTCTCCTCTGGTGCCTTCTCTGAAGCAGGCAGGGTTCCCCAGGAGGACGGTGCTCTGTGACACCCTTCAGCAGCTGCTCTTTTGGGGGGCTCTCCTTGCAGGGGGCTCCGATAACCACCTGATCCTGGTCGATCTGCGCAACCAGGGCACAGACGGGGGGCGAGCTGAACGGGTCCTGGAGCTCTGCTCCATCGCCTGCAACAAGAACACCTGTCCAGGTGAGGGAGGCTCAGCCAGAAGGGACATGCCTCGGCCCCAGGGGTTTTGCTGGCAAGGAATCTAGAAGGACAGTAGCCGTTGGTTGGTGTCACCACTTGGACCTTCTTAAGCCGGGGAAACAACACAGTGGCCAATATGGCCCCAAGCCTTGTGGCCAAGGAACCTCGACCCCCATCCTTTGGGGGCTGCGTTGGCTGGGAGATGGGAACTGGGAGAGACCAAAACCGGTTAGTCAAGGCCTTGCCTCCCCCAGGCTAACAGTCCCAAGGGGACTTGGACACACAGCCACACTTGTACTAAAGTCGGCACAATGTGGGCCTTTGAGACCGAACAGCAGTCCCAGAGCACAGCTGCTTGCAGGGATGACTGTCTGCTTCAGTCCCCAGCCGGCACCAACCAGCTTGCCTTTCCTGCAATTTAATCCCCGTTTTTCCCTCCCGTCCTTGTAGGAGACAAAAGCGCTTTGCGTCCCAGTGGGCTGAGACTGGGGACTCCGGCTCTCACCTCCAGAGGATTCTTGGAAGACGACTTCAAAAAAGTCGCTCACTTCATTCACAAAGGTGGGGGGTGTCATTATACCTGCTTTGCCTTTGGGAGGGGAGGGAAGGGCTCCCTAGTTGTGGTCTGCAAAGCGGCAGAGCAAGAGTTGGCCAAGGGCAAAGGCTTCAGCAGGAAAAACACCCCCCAAGAAAGGTGTTCTTAAACCTAGACGGGGCTCCTTTGAGAAATGGGGGGCTCCCTTTCTCTGGAATAATAGAGGCAAGTCCAGCCAGCTGCACCCCTTGATTCTTGCATCCCAGAGATTTCATTCCGCAGGGCTGGATTGGACAACCTTCCAAATTGACCCTGCTATTCAGTCTTGTTTCAGTGAAGGGCTTCAGCTCAGGCAGGTGTCTCTCCCCGTACAGGTATAGAGCTCACCTTGCAGGTCCAGAGCGACATGAACCCCAAAGCCACCCTGAAGGAGTTCAAAGAGAAGTTGGTGACGGAGCCGAAGTACCGAGGGCTGCTGAGGTCCCTTGAGCAGGAGGTGGAGGCCTTCGCCGATTCCTTCCCACTTCCCGGCTTGCCTGTGTTGTAAAGGAGCCACACCTGGAATGGCAGCCCCCCCCCCCCAGCTGCCCTCTTGCGAAGGCAGCATCCCCCCAGTACCGTTTCCCTTGGCTTGGCCTCTGCCTTTTTAATCAGCTTTTTAAGCAAATTCTGTTCCTCCCCCTTTTTAAAAAGAAAAATGCACCACAGCTGGCAAGGAAATGGAACAAGGGCAAATTTTAGCACCCACCCTCTCTGGAACAGAAATCAATGACAGGCCAGTGTCACACACCCCCTCTTCCCCCCAGGCAGCATTGCCTTCCTTTCTTGGGGAGTGAAATCCCAGGTCAATGAATATGAGGTTCACCCTTAGGGTTAATAGTCCAACTTACTGAGCTGCATTTTTATAGGGTTTGGCATCTGGGGCAGTGAGGCTGTTTTGAGGGATGGCTCCACTTTTAGTCTCAACGGTTCTTTGGAAAGTAATTCTGCAAGACTCCTTGAAAATGTGTAAATGAAGACTCAATCATCCAGGCCAAAAGTATCTTTAAAATGTTAAATCATGGCAACTGGACCACAGTTGATTGAGGTGTTTTGTTACTCGTCCAAGTGATTTCTTAAGAAACTCTCTGCAGTCTAAATGGCAAGAGTTGGGTTCTTCCAATGACTCTGCCTACACAAGATTTTCATTCTGATTGAAAGAAGTCACTTGGATGAGTAATAAAACATCTCAATTTTAATAACCTTTGGTCCAGTTGGCATGATTTAACCCTTTTTAGATACTTCTTCAAAAGTTTTCGGACTCGTTTCAGAGGCCTTCCCAATGGGATTATTCCACCTTGTGCTCTTTTACCCTTTGATCTCACGGGAAAAGGAAGAAATAGCACGATTGAGTAAAAGGTTTTCAAGCAGAAGATGCTATCTAGACTTCTTGCCAGAAAAAAAAACCACATTGTTACAACAGGAGAAGCATCTCTTCTAGAGATGTTTTGGAGAGAAGTTGGGGGGGAAATTGTTCTCCAAACTCTTTTGCATTGACCATATGGCTTAAGCAGGAGACGGCCTTCCTTCCGTTCCCCTCCCAGCCTTTCCAGGAAACCTGGTGGTTGGCCAGGGAAGGAAGCAGGAAGCTGAACAGGGATTTTTATTTTCTCTTGTACACCTGAGCTTGTCTCACGATTTGTACTTCCAGTTCCCAAAAAGCAGATGTGTGGTTCAAAGAAAGGGGCGCTTTTAATGACAAGCTGAGCAACATATTTGACACCAATTTCTCCCCACTCGCAATTTCTCTCCCCACCCACCACCGACAGTTGCCTTCACTGTACTAGATGCACAAGCTCAAACATACCGTCAGGACAGTTTTTACTAAGCACAATAAAATTAAGAATTTTACGAGTGTATGGGTTATATAAGCTTTAAAAAATACAACAATATATATATATATATATATATTTGTATTTCAAAAAATATTTGCGCCCAAATAAATAATTTCCTTTTTTAAATATACACTTTTTTTTTAAAGTCACAGTAGCTTGGTGTTGAATATTATTTCATCCAGTTCTTGCTCAGGATTTGACTTAATAGCACGGATGCAGGAAGGCTGCCTGGATTTCTCTGAAGGGCCCCAGTTTCTGCTGTCTCCTAAGTGCCATCTATGCAAAAGCTCTGGGACCAAACCAGAAAATCAAACATGCAGAGATGAGAGACGCTGCTTGGAAAGTGACGGTGTCAGCAGGGAGTGACAAAGGGGGTGCAGGAATTGGCAATAAGAGGAAAAGTTCGGGGGCACTTGTCTCTCCAGGGACGCCTGGAAGGGCTGTGCTACGTCTAGATACTACAAAGGCAGGTCAGCCAGCACCAGATCAACTCAAGCAAAGGCTACATAAAGTTGCAGCGACTACATAGCAACTCCAGATTGCTCTCAAAAGACACAATGGCCCTGGATGGGCAGAACCACTCAGCTACCAGGCTGCTCTCTCCTAAAGCAGAGTTCCTCAACCTTGGCCACTATCAGAGGTGTGGATTTCAACTCCCAGAATTCTCCAGCAGGCAATCCACACCTCTTACAATGGCCAAGGTTGAGAAACACTGCAAACACTCTGGTGCTTAAAGAACTAGGGGACACTTTCCAGCCGACTGTTGGGGATTGTGGGCAAACAAGTTTTAGGGTTTCTTAAATATGCCCAGAAACTGAACATTTTACTTCCAAATCTACTCTCTAGTCTTGCTGAAATGTAATTCTTTGGTGCTGTGCCAGTATGGATGACATCAATGAAACTGGCAACACAACCAACCCTCCCCAAAAATTTCATTGGGAGGAACAAGAAATCGATGTGTTGTAAATCTTTTTCAAATGAGTAAATGCTCTCCAAAAAGCTTTCTCAAGCCTGACCTTGTGCAATCCTGACCTACTACAGAAGGAAAAACTGGCGTGTTTTCAGCATGAGCTGGAATATTTTCAAGGGCAAGCAACAAAAATGTCAATCTACAATGTTCTTAGCCATCAAACTAAGGGTAGCTTGAGCAGCTTTCTTTATTAGCCAAGATCTAAGCCACTGTCTAGAGCAAAAGAACTGTTACCTTTGAAGGGCCTGGGTATAGCTATGCTTACGCTGACCAGGTCACGAGAACTTGACCCAGCCAATTTGGGGTTCAAAACTCTCAGGTGTCATATTATGGGAAACAGTGCGGTGTTTAAAGTCACACAATGTAGCTGACAGACTGAGCTACTCTTAGGCAGTCCTGCCCAAAAACCAAGCCATGTTAGGTTGTTACCCAAGGGGCGCCCATATTCACATCCTTAACAGTTTTCAGAGCTGCACCCTCTTCCCCATTCAGAAGTGCAACACAGCAGCAAGTTTCCCTTTTG
>JANHFN010005635.1:116462-139224 GCA_032468175.1 Toxicocalamus goodenoughensis
AATGAAATGGATTTGAATTTGGGGGGGGGGGGGCTCAACCCATCTCGCCATGCAGATTTCGCCCCACCTGCAATTCAACACCCAAAACGAATCACTCTTTGTATTTGGTTTCTGAACACTGCCCTCTGCTTGAAAAAGGGGAGTAAAACCAACAAGGCCTCCTGCCGATGGCCCAAATAATTCACATTAGTTGGAATATTAACCCACATGCAAATGAGATGCACTGGAGATATCCCACCGATCTGCAAAAGACCCGACCGGAAGAACTTGCTCACAAACTCGGTATCCCAGCTTCCTCAAGTTCATGATTGCCTGCCACATTCATGCCCCCTCTGTACAAAATGCTGCTCTCTTGCCTTCTGAGAGCAAACTGGCAGCGGTGCCAGATGTCTGGAGTCTCACTTTAATCTCTTATCGCTCTCAGGATTCCCACGGGACAGTCCTGGAAGGGTGGAAGCCTGTTAATGGCCACAGACGAATGTGGAGCGCGGAGGGACATTGGCAGGGCAGGCTCTGGATGCCGCCTAAATTTTGTACAAAGAGCTGGGCAGGTAATCGAACCTGAGCACGGGGCTAACCCCGCAGATGGGATCCTGAATGTACTGCAATTTCAGAAGCTCGGCCAGATACTGGATCACTCTGCGGTCCTCGTTTGCCAGACCCAGCTGGACTTTCAAGAAGTTCTCCCGCCGCGTGGTGACAGAGTCCTCTGTCTCCCCCTCTCGGATGGGGAGGTGCAGGTGATGGCAGAAAGCGTAGAGGAAGGCCTTGGAGCAGAGCTGGGTGAGGAGGGTCTGGACGTGCACTTGGTAGGTGCTCCCTCGCTTGATCTGGGTGCGGTGGTCGGCAAGCCGGAGGATCAGGTGCCCTCGGTACTGCGGGCAGCGGAGGGTCTTGTGGTCGGCGTCCAGCACGCTGATGTATCGGCTGTATCGGCTGAGAGAATGCATCATGTTGGGGCCACCTGGAGAGGTTGACCTGCAAAGAGAAGGAACAGGTGCAAATGGGGTGGTTGGAAGACAAAAGGTGCCCTTGAGGCAGAGTGAAGCATCTTAAGAAGAGCCACCATTAAACCCTCTCAATGCCCATTATTGAAAAAGATCTTATAAGCATGTTTGCCCTTCTTTACTGCACTTTCTCGGGAGATCTTAGCTAAAGAATAGGATACTTTATTGCCTTTTAAAAGTTAACTCCCTTATCTGTGTTTACCTGAACCCCTTCCCCATATCCCAGCCTTTGTTAGAACAGAAGGAGATCAGATCTCCACACCTGCCTCCCTTGTTTACTGAATAGGGGTGGGACACGCCAGTTGGCTACACAGATAAAACAATATGATTGTGGCTGTTCAAATCTCAGCCTGGCCACGTCTACCAACCACTGGAACTTGAGGAAGTTACTGGTGATTTTTAGCAGAACTGCAAATTCCTCTTTCTCTCCTCATGCTGTGGTTCAAGTTTACTGCTTCCCCAGACACAGCAAACCAGCAACCTTTTCTTTTCAGTCAGCTGATCAACTGGTTGGCTTGAACCAAGAAGCCTTCTGCCAGGCACACCTTTCAAGAGTTGTTTGCCAAGATGGTCAGCTACAGAAACCGAATAAACAAACAGGTTAGCCATCTTGCTCCTGTCTAGCCTTCTTTCTCAATGTAGCTCACAGGCTCACTTTCGATCCACCTTCCTTATGACCACCAAGTGTTGAGTAAAGAACATCCCTCAAAACATGTTTGAACAGGATAGTTACGTATAAGGCTAAACATGCCAACATATAACACTCTTTTACTTCCACACTTCACTGCCCAGGCCCAGTCAACCATCCAATACCAGCAGAGACCCATTTCAGATCTTGCCACTCAACATGGCAAGGTCAGAGGGAGGAGGGTGGGAGGGAGGAGCAGGCAATTCTCTCCTTGATGTGACATGGTGAGGAAATGTGCCAGGACAGGACATTTCTGCAAGTATCCCCCTTGGGGGAGAAGGTCCAAGGGCCTGAAATATTACCTTTGGAGCCCCACCAGCTTCCACTTCTGAAAGTCCGTGATCTGCAAAGGCGAGGTAGCCCAGTGCTTCACGGGCTTGGCGTATGCGCCGGAATTGGGGACAAAAATGGAGAGGGCAGCAATGAGCTTCTCCACGGTGGCCTTGTCTTCTCCCAGCACCACCAGGGTCCTCCCGCTCAGCAGAGAGTAGATAGCAGGGTGGGCGAAGGGGTACTGCCGGATGAAGCGCAAGGCGCTCTGCCCAGCCTTCTTGGGCTTTTCTCCCACAAGAGCAGCGGGGGACGGGGTCCGGTCGGAGTTGGTGGACGCCGTGCTGCTCATGTAACTTGTGGAATCCGAGCATTTATCCAGGCTCATTTTTCTGGTTTCTCGGCCATCACAGAGGTAATGAGGATCGAGTTCATAGGCAAGGAGGCCTCCTAGGACCCCATCGTGGGAGCAGTCTGTGAAGTTCACCTGAAACCCTGCGTCACCTGGCCTGTATGGCTGTGGGGGGATGCTGACCACGCCGTCGTCATCGCTGTGTCTGGGAGGCACATTGGCTTGACCCTCAAGGAAGTTGGGGCTCTCTTTGCCAATGCAGCAAGAAGCATCCCCCGGAGGGGCTTCAGGTGCAGGGCTGCCTTCCACCTCCTCTTCGGTGCTGTCCAGAGTTAACTCACGGCTGAACAGGAAGCCCTCCTCTTCTTCGCCACCGTAAGGATCTTCGTTAATGGCGCTTGGGTAGCTTGCTTTAAAATCGTCTGGGATCAGGGCCTCTGAGGGGCAGGTACTGAGGACTTCGATGCTGTCCCCACTGATGGTCCTGCTGCTGGCGGCTTTGTCCCTCACCACGGGGGGGCTGGGGGGCGCTTGTAGCAAGCCTGACTGACTTTCAGAGTGGACAGAAGTTGTGGCCGATTTCTCCGTTCCCAAAACTTCAATGCTTTCGCCGCTGCTGACGCTCCCTTTTAGGTCGACATCTAAAAGTTCGACATTGTCATAAGGGAGAGGGTGGGAGACCTCTGGGTCTTGCCTGTCTTCAACCTCTGGATCCATCTTAATCGGCACAGACTCCACACTGGATTTGTAAGAGGCAAGATCAATGAGTATCTCAGGACTTCGTCCACTTTCCAAACAAGCCATGTTGGGAGGGTCCAGGTTCTGCCCCGGACTGACTTCAAAGGGCTTTTCCTGCTGCTCCTCATCCAGGAGAGACACATCTTCGAAAAGAAAGCCGGCGAACGCCTGCTGCTTCAGGAGGGCTCTGCTGATGCGGTTGATCAGGAGGTAGCAAACGTCGCCCCGGAACATCTTCTCGATCCGGTGCAAGCGGTCGAGGGTCTGGCTGAAGGAGTGCTCCTCGCAGAGTTCCTGCAGGGTTTTCAGCTTCTTGTCAAAGCACTTGCTGGATTTGGCCTGGATGAGCTTCGGGGTGTAGGAGGAGCCCTGGGGACAAGGTGGTGGCAACATATCATCAACCGGTAACTCTGGCTGGGCGTCCTCTCCAGTCAGCTCGCAGGGAGGCCCGCTGGCCTGCTTCCGCCGTCCAGGTGGATAGGATCGGATCTGCCGGAGCAGGTCACGGTGCTCGATGATGGCCTTCTCCACGCTGGCCAGCTCGTTGGCCTTCTCGATGGCTCGGCTGGAGTAGCAGCCTTTCGCCAGGCTGCGCTTCTGCAGCTCGGTCTCGCGGTGCAGCACGGACCGGGTATAGTCTAGGTCGTGCAGCTTCTTCTCCAGTTCATGGGCGAAGGCCCTGCGGTTGCCGTCCTTCAGGCCCTCGGAGGCGCCCGAGAACTGGGCCGAGAGCTCCGGGAAGAGGCGCATGACCTTGCGCTCGTCGGCTGACACATAGGCCAGGCAGAAGGGCCTCACGAATCCACGTGCCTCCAGGTCGTAGAGTGTCAGGTGGTGCACATAGGCGAAGGCACCCGCCTTGGAGTCGCCCAGCACCACCTGCGAGTCCCGGGCGAAGCGCAGGCGCGGGTAGGGGCCTCCCGGGGCTGCCCCCGCCGCGCAGGCCTGGTAGTCCACTGACATGATGCGCAGCGCGAAGTAATTTAGGTCGAAGCCGCCTGGAGCCTCCCCGGCCGGCACCGTCAGCAGCGGCTGCGGGCCCACCTGCTCCGAGAACTCGGCCACCAGCAGGAAGTCGCGCGGGAACGGCGGCGGACAGCCCCCCGAGCCGCCCCCCAAGCCGCCCCGCCGGGACCACGGGTGGGCGCCGCGGCCTGGCGCGGGCAGCAGCGGCACCGAGTACTCCTCGGGCAGGCCCGGCTCGCGCGCCGCCGCCGCCGCCTCCTCGGCCGCCGCCTCCTCCTTGGCGAAGGCCACCACGTCGGGCGCGCCGATCATCCTGACCGGGAAACGGGGATCGCGGCCTGGCTCGCGGGAATCGCAGCCGCTGCCTCAGCCCCCCAGCCGCCACCGGGCGGCCATCTTGGAGTCACATGACCCGTGGGCTGGGGACCTTGGCCCCGGAAGCAGTCGCACCGAGGGCAGGGGGAGGGCTCACTGCGGTTATTGATAAGGCTGACTGGATTGATTGACATTAACGGGAAGACTTTATGGAAGAGTGGGGCGGAGCTAAGAAGCGGCCCGCCCGAAGGGCACGCTGGGTGTTAGAGTTCTGACTTTCATATGAGTATAACCATAAGGATGGTTAGATGATTTTTAGATATAACTCAACTTCTCCCTCGTGTTCTCCCCAGAACAACAACCCTGAGAGGTGGGCTCCGGGGCTGAGCGACGGCGAGGCGTTATTTATTGCCACCGGCTGCTTCCCCTTTCGCAAAAGGAATCCCCGAAGTTGCGCAAATCGCCGTCCTTTCACGGCAGGGCCGTAAAGCGAGCGAAACCCCGCCCCCTTCGCCTCTCCGCCAATCCGCTTTGCGGAGGGCGCTTACGACGCCGCTGGGCGCGAAATACGGCTGGGAGCTGAAGCGGGAAGGGAAAGGGAGCAGGTCAAACAGCCCCCACCCCTCCAGGAGCCAGTGGAGGAGGGGACCGGCTGGGGGAGGGTCTCACAGGCTTTGGGGGGGGGCAGCTCTGCCTTGCAGCTAAGGGGTGCGGGGGCACCAGGGGCTTCCTCCACCCTGATCTTGGGGGAATAAAAAGTGGGGAGGGGGAGATTCACATAGCAGGCAGGTGGGTGGCCAGAAGGGCCTGAGGTCAACCTGGGCCTGGTGGGTGCCTGATGGGGGTCCCATTGGGGGCCAAGTCGGGGAGAAGCTGCCTGAGCCTCCTGTGCCCACCCCCCAATAGGCTGGCATTGTCGTGGTGCTCCTGAGGGAAGGGGCACCCAGAGAACATTTGGGGTCCCCCCTCCACCTCTGGGACCTGTGGAAACTTGGGGGACCCGTCTCCCCAGCCCCAAGAAGGGATCCGCTCTCTTTCGGACCGGACCACCAGTGTTCTCCTCCCTTGCCGACAGACCTTTGTTGCCTGGAAAAGAAACTGCCCAGGGCCCACGATGGGCCAGCCGGCCGGGTTTTAGGATGTTTGGCCAGGCCAGAGGATTGGCTTGGGGAACCGTGAGGTTCTCCTGCTCCTCCAACCTTCGCTTCAGGCCGGCAGCAGAGACTATGGCGCCTCGCAACCTCCAGAAGGTTCTCTGTGTGGCAGAGAAAAACGATGCAGCTCGCGGGATTGCAGACATCCTTTCGAACAGCAGGATGAGGAGGGTAGGAGAGCAGGGAAGCCGACTTTCTGGCCCTGAATGCGAGATTTCCCCTGGTCAGTAGGAAGATACAGCGTGTTTGGGATGACCTGACAGGAGCAGATTCATTTCAAGCTGAAATCAATGTCCAACTTGCTCGTCTGGATTCCAATTTATAAAATGAGCCGAAAATCAGACTGGCAAAGGCGTGGGAAATTCAAACATCATTTCTACCATACGTTCTCAGAGAACAGCTGTTAAAATATAGAAAATCTGTCATGGTCCCAGGCATTTATTTCTGTGCAAGTTGATGGACTGGAAAACTCTTTAATTTCGCATCTAGTCCGTTGGTTCCTAAATTGGGGTTAATGACCATCAGGAGAATAATTTGGGCCTGTTGTAAGAGTAATGGAGCAATTTATAATTGCTTGTTTGTGAGTTGAAGATCCAGCCTGGGACTCTAAAACAACAGCCTGGGATTTTGGGGTGGGGGGAATAATGACTTTATTTGAGACTGCAAAAAAGTAGTAAAAGGATCAAGGAGAATTTTGTCTAGTCAAATTCTACGAAGAGCCAATAGTAGCAAAGTTACAACCTATATATAAATATCATGGATTACTGCTTGATAGCCGTAATCATCCCGAGAGATTTCTCACAGTATTTATCTGAGTATTGTATTGGTTTACTTATTTAGCTAAGCTGATTTCTTGTTGATTAGAATTGTTTGCTTTTCTTTCCAGAGGGAAGGAATGTCCAAGTACAACAAGATCTATGAATTCCAGTATCACTTGTTTAACCAGGTTTGTGTCAAACAGTCCATCATAATTCTCTCTGTACCTCTTATCACTACATGATATAACAGTGATGTTATCAATGACTTTTACTTTATTGCTAGTTATATAAGTAAAAATCTAATGATGCAACCAACTGGCAAAACAAGTATTCTTAATAATGAATTCAAACGGATAAAAAATAAGTTAGACTGTCAAGATACGAATCCATCTTTGCAAAGCAACAAATGGCCAAGAATAATTTATTTTTCTCTGTTTTATGCAGAATGTAACTTTGATTATGACATCTGTGTCCGGACATTTGCTGGCTCAAGATTTCAAGGCACCATTTCGGAAATGGTACGTACCAAGAGATCAGATGATTAACTTTCTGCAATTATATAATCAGATTTTGAACAAGGTAACTATCATTACAAGCATAGATGTCCCTAGAATCTAGATAGTATTTCTTTAAATGTTTGCTGTTTCCTGCATGCCTTTCTCTGATGCTGTTCCAACAGGCATAGCTGTAACCCCCTGGTCCTTTTTGATGCAGAAATTGAGAAATTCTGCCCTGAAAACTACATGGACATTAAGGTTTGTGCTGCCTGCAGCCTCCTCTTTTAATAAGAGGCAAGGTATCCTTCCTCTTTTTCTGAGCTACAATTTCTGACTGACGAATGAGCCTTATGTCCAGCCACGGTTACATAATATAAAATACCGTTGGCATATCTCTTATTTCAGAAGAGTGGCTCTTTCTCCTCCACTGTTTCATGTTGCTCTGTCATCCTATTATTACCAACTCCAGCGCACCCTCGAGCGAGAGGTTCCGCCGTGCCAGGCCCTGGTGATCTGGACCGATTGTGATCGCGAAGGGGAGAACATTGGCTTTGAAATCATTCATGTGTGTAAAGCAGGTGTGTGTGGAGAAAGGGTGAAGGGCTGGGCATTCAACATGTGCACATCCTCATGTGATTCTTCAGGACAGACAGTTTGGCCAGGAAGCCATAGAGTTTTTCATCGGTTGAGTGAGATTAAGAAAGTCTTCCAAATCACGAGGCGTTTTTCCCTCTGCAGTGCTTTTGTTTTGCCTCCCCTGACTGAGTGTGCCTCGAACCTTTCTTTGGACAGTGAAGCCAAACCTCCAGGTGTTCCGAGCCCGCTTCTCGGAGATCACACCCCGGGCTATCAGGTCCGCTTGCGAGAACCTCACCCAGCCAGATCCAAATGTCAACAATGCTGTGGAGGTGAGGCAAGAGCTGGATCTCAGAATAGGTAAGAGAGAAAGCAGACTGTAGACCCAAATGCTGCCTTGAGATACGGGGGAGATCGATGTAACCCAACATGGATTCTTGTCAAAGCTAACTAAACAGCTTGACCTTTGTGGGTTGGCCTTTCTAAAACCAAGCACTTCGTTTTGATTTACTTTCTGATAGCTGATGGCTAAAGTGACTTTTTATTTTTCCTTGGGGCCGTGATGTCCCCAGCTTTTTGGAAGAGTGGCTGTCCAATAACTCTCCCCCCTTCCAATAGGGAGTTTTCCTTTCATGTTGGGCCTTGCTTTTTCTGCTTCCTTGGCCAGGTGCTGCCTTTACCCGGTTCCAGACCCTGAGGCTTCAGAAGATCTTCCCAGAGGTGTTAGCGGAACAGCTCATCAGCTACGGGAGTTGCCAGTTTCCCACCCTGGGCTTCGTGGTGGAAAGATTCAAAGCCATTCAAGCCTTCGTTCAAGAAACGTTCTACAGAATTAAAGGTGAGGGGTCAGAAGGTGAGGCCCAAGCAGGGAAACACCCGGACCGAGAAGCCTGTAGTGGGAATTGGCTTTTCAGTTCGCATTCTGGTTCTCTGCGTTGTTATCGTGGGGTCCCCAGTTTTGCGTTTCCCACAGCCCTTTGTCTGGTGTGGTAGGGCTTGCGTGTCCTCATGCAGGCTTCAGGCAGTCCGTCCCTTTTTCGGCCATCCTTGGGGCTGCCCTCTGGGCTGAGTGCAGGTGCCCGTCTCGCAATGGATTCCACATCAACACACGCCCGTACCACTGCCGCCTCCCTTCTCTCGTTTTATCTAGAATGGGGGCGACTTTGGCCTTTGTCGTCAAATTGCATTGTCTGCCTAAAGTGCAGCGGCTGCCTTGGTTCTCCAGCCATTTCCATCTTATTGTTTTGGACTCCGGCAGTTGAGAAGAAAAATCTCTTTCCCTCCCACGCAAGCATCTTTCTGCAGCTGCAAGCGGAACGAGGCCACAGGTTGCCTTGGGCGAGGCCGAGCCTTGATCTATCTTCTCCCCCGCAGTGACTCACGACCATGAAGAGGGTACCGTGGACTTCAGCTGGAAGAGACACCGTCTCTTCAGCCACACGGCGTGCCTTGTCCTCTACCAGATGTGCATGGAGGTAGGTAAACTGGCCTGTCTTCTTCCTTTTGCACTTGGCAAAGAGCTTTGAAGAACCTTGTCTTCTGCACGCCTTTGTCTTAGGTGCCTCAGGCCACCGTTGTGGAGGTTGGAAGCAAACCCAAGAGCAAATGGAGACCTCTTCCGCTGGACACTGTGGTACGCTTTGGAAAAAGAAAACCATTTAAAGTCAGAATAAGAAGAGCTCTCAACTCAGCTTCTGATCCAAACCCCCCTTGGTAGACCCTCTTTTGCAAGCCTTGGACATTCAGAGGAGACAGGGAAGTGACTAAATCTGAGCACTATTTGGCCTTCTCTGGTGGGAAGTCCATCCCTAAATTGATCTTTTAATCGTGGAAATGTGTCATTGGGAGAATCGCATGGTTATTCCTGGGTTGAGAAGTGTCACCAGGGGCTGAGTTCCTGCTTCCAGGAATCCTATTGATTTTATGTGGGCAGAGAGGCATATTTTGCCAGGTAGGGATCAAGCGTATTTTCCTTCTCCTTCGTCTTCTTCTGCCATAGGAACTTGAGAAATTGGCTTCTCGTAAGCTGAAAATAAACGCCAAGGAAACCATGAAGATTGCCGAGAAGCTGTATACCCAAGGGTAGTAAAAGCAGCTATTTTTCTGAGGGTAACTCCCTGTAGGGTGAAGTGGTGGGGGCTAATGGGACAATGCTCTTTCAGTTCCGTGGGGTTTTTCTTTCACCAGGAAGATTTATTTTAACATTTCTTCTCTCCCATCTCTATAGAGATGCTGCAAGCTCTGAGAAAGGGATTGGTGGGGCATTAGGGCAGCTCTCTTCAAATGCCCCACAAGGGGTTGAGGGAGGAACTGCGAGGCCTTGCAATCTCCTAGTTGGAATGGCCTGTAACTGAGTAAATAATTAAAGTTTCCTGTCCTCCCAGAGGGTCTTAAGAACAGAAAAAGATTCCTTTTGAAAATAGGCAGGAAGAATCGTTTGGCAGTTGAAATGATATGAGAGACTGTTCATAGCAAATGGGCAACAACCTCCATGGGTCCCCCTCCCCCCGGATCTTGCGTGGGCCATTCATCAAAAGCACTTCTTAAAAAGTAACTGCCCCCCTTTCCTGGTTTTTAAAGGTACATAAGTTACCCCCGAACAGAGACCAACATTTTCCCCAAAGATTTAAACCTCTCCCAGCTAGTGCAGCTTCAGACCCAAGACCCCCACTGGGGAGCCTTTGCGCAAAGGATCCTGGACCAAGGTGGGCCAACCCCACGGCGGGGGACAAAATCCGATCAGGCTCATCCTCCCATACATCCCACCAAACACGCCGGGAATCTGCAGGTGAGTCCCCAAGACCGACTGGCAAACCTCAGGTGCAGCTTTGCTTCCAAAGAAAGAGCGGTTTGTAACCGGTGCATTTGGATCTGAGAAGTAAACGAAGCAGCGCTTACAAAATGCCCTTTTATCAGAGGGCAAGAATATGTTTTCTTATGGTTCAGAGTCTTCCCTCTGGGAATATTTATTCCTAGAATCTCCAGGTGGGTTTTTCAGGCAAACTCCAGATCTCATTTGAAAGGGGGAAACGTCTAGGGAGCATGTGCCGAATTCCTTGCTGCTTGTGGAAGAGAAAAGGTTTATCTTAACATCTGTACAAATCCATTTCTCCTCCTCCCCTTTCCATTGTGCCCTCCAAGGGCAACGACCAGCGCCTGTATGAATTCATCGTCCGCCACTTCCTGGCCTGCTGTTCCGAAGACGCGAAGGGGCAGGAAACCATGGTGGAGATTGAGATTTCCAACGAGCGCTTCGTGGCTCACGGGCTGATGATCCTGGCCAGAAATTACCTGGAAGTTTATCCTTACGAAAGGTGGAGTGACAAGGTGGGAGTGCTCGATAGGTAGCAGACGAGGGGCAACTCCTGAGGAGAGGTTGTAGTAGCTTAAGAGGGGGAGAAAAACTCCTCCTCCCTCACAGTCCCCACTTGAGCTACCGATGCAGAGGTAGTCTTCAACGTACCAATCATCAGTCACTCACAGACCCTTTGAAGTTACTAGAAGACCCACTTTATGACAGTCACGACTTAGGACCATAATGGCCAGGCTCCATTCCGGGTGTAGGTCGAAGTCTACTGCATCCTTTCCTCGTTTCTCCCGTCCTTAGCTCTCCCACTTAACCCCATTTCCCCCTGCCTTGTCTTCCTCCGCACCCCCAAATTCTGCAGGTTATCCCCCTCTACGAGCAGGGCTCCTGCTTCCAGCCCACCACAGTAGAGATGGTGGAAGGGGAGACCAGCCCACCCCAGCTGCTCACCGAAGCGGACCTCATTTCCCTGATGGAGAAGCACGGCATCGGTCAGTTCTGCCCTGGCTGTGGATCAGGGATGGCCTCTCACTCGTCTTCAGAGTTTATTTGGTGTATTTTTTAAAAATTTATGTACGTTGCCCATCTTGCTGGAGACCTAAGGGTATTCCCATGCACCGGTGGCTCCTTCGCCAGAACCTTTTCAATTCCCTGCCGCAGAGCGTTTCTCTGACAAGCCTTCCCTGGGAGGCAAGCTCTGGTGGCAGAAATCGATCAGTCTCACAGAGCGGTAAGGGAGAGAAAGGGGCCGAGGATTGTAGGCGTCCTGGGCAACAGCAGAGGACCAGGGTATTGAGGCTGGGCTGGATTGGGTTGCTGTTGGCGTCAGGATGGAAGCAACTGAACCCCCTTGGTTTAAGACGGGAATGTTGCCAGGGGTGCGCAGAGCTCACGTCTAGGGCTTGTAAGTGAGGACTACAATTCCCAGCATGCAGTCGGGGAATCGTTGAGAGCTGAATCTCTGGAAGGCGAAAGGTTGGGCTTAGGGTCAGTTGATGGAAAGTGCTCCCAAGCTCGCCAGCTTTGAGACGTGTGGAATTCTGGTGGTGTGGTTCGCCGGCAGACAGTGCAGACGGCAGAGGTATTGGACAGTGAGAACGAAAGGGAGCCAGTCAGGGAGTCTGGGGAGGACTCGGATGAGGGTCCTGGGTCTGATGCAAAGATGGGGCCAGGTCCATCTGGGAGTGAGGGGCTGCCTCGAGCCTCCAGAGTCTGGCAGCAGTGAGCCAGAGGAATAAGGGGAGCCTGTTCCCAGAGCCCATTTGCGCAGAGCTGCTAGAAGGCAAGAGCAGCTGAAGCAGAAGGGGCGACTCAGGATTAAGGTTGGGAGGTGATTGCCCCTCCCCTAAGGGATAAAAATCAGGCCAAGGTGATGAACACTTTGCAGGAAGCAAAGCAGTTCAATATTTTGCGAGTCCTTCTTGAAACTGCGTATTCTGGTGTTTTTTTCTAGTATTGTTCTAATTAATTGGGGATACTTTTGTTTTGGCAGCATTCCACAGCACTGGCAGGCATGTGCTTATCTGTTTTAAGTTAGTTTTGGCTGTGAATGAAAATAATTCCCAGCGTTGCATTAAAATGGGTTTTGCTTTTCAAACAAGTTTGTGTTTAATCACGCTTGATGAAGCCTGGGTCAGAACATCTGGGAGCCGGAGTCCTCTCACCCTCTCCAAAGTTGCTGGGTTGAGAAGCTCTAAGGAATGTGAGCGGCAGAGCAACCTGGCCACTCATGCCAACGCTTGGCTTCCAGGAACGGACGCCACCCACGCGGAGCACATCGAAACCATCAAATCCCGCATGTACGTGGGGCTCACCCCAGATCAGCGCTTCCTTCCAGGACACCTGGGAATGGGGCTGGTGGAAGGTAAGGATGGACCCCGTCTAAAAACCCGGCTCTCCCATTGAGCCTCTCCTCCGCCCATTCCTCTTTCTGTCTGTCCCCCCCATCCCCAGGCTACGACTCGATGGGCTACGAGATGTCCAAACCGGATCTGCGAGCCGAACTCGAAAACGACCTGAAGCTGATTTGCGAGGGGAAGAAGGATAAATCCGCCGTGCTCCGAGAGCAGATCCAGAAATATAAGCAAGTCTTCGTGGCCGCTGTGGCCAAGGCCAAAAAGTGAGGGCTGAAAAATTCCCATCCCCCTCAAGGAAAATTGTGTGTGTTTGTGTGTGTGTGTGTGGGGGGGGTTGTAGCCCCTGCCTGGACCAGCTCGGTTGGCAGTGGATGGAGAGGAGGAGAAGGGCCAGGAAGATGAAACCCTCTTGAAACCTTTGTGTCTTATGTACAAGGGAAGTGCCTATTTCAGAAACTGGGGGGAAAAGTAGGCACATCACAGAACTTTTATCCAGTCGGTGCTGCTAGCTCAGTGCGGGACAGTGTTTAGGTCCTTCCTTGATCAAGATCAATTGTGTAAGCAAAGCACTAGGTAATTTATTTATTTAGCTGTCCAAAAGAAACTGGGTGGGGAGCAAAATAAATACACAGTAATGAGAGCTTAAAACAACGGTTACAGAGAGGCACAACCCAACAACACGTGGGAAGCCACAAGCTGTTTCTCCCTGGACTTTCTCAAAAATCTCTCCTGAAATAATGTGCACAAATGCTTAGGATCCATGTAGCTGATGGCAGTGAGAAATATGCCCACTTCATTTTTGGTGTTTTTTTCAGGTTGGATGAGGCCTTGGCTCAGTATTTTGGGGAGATGACCCAGGTGGCACAGGAAGGTGACATTTACCCAGCGATGCCCGATCCGGTTAGGAAATGCCCCCAGTGCAACTCTGACATGATCCTGAAGACCAAGAAGAACGGAGGGTGCGTTGGCTGCAAGAAACACGAGCTCTCCTGGTTTAAACAGGAGAAGTTTTCTACAACTTTGCCCAGACAAAAAAAGCACTAATTGGAAAAACATTAAGCCAACCAGACCCATTTTGACAGTTGATCCGTAACTGCGTCTCTTCGGCTGGTTCTGACGTGTCCACTTGTGTTTCTCTAGCTTTTATCTCAGCTGCTTGGGCTACCCTGCTTGTAAATCCTCAGTCTGGTTTCCAGACTCCGTGCTGGAAGTCAGCAAGGATGAGTCTGTCTGTGGCATCTGCAAGCCGCCTCCGGTGCATCGGTGAGTCTCGCACAGGGGGGGCCTTGAGCTTCGTTTCTGCTGCCGTTCGGGATGTCCTGAGCTGCTAAGTTTTGCACGCTTTGGAATTTCAGGACGTGTTTGCATTCCGGCTGAGTGTTCGCTATGTCCCCGCCCTCCAATTCAGGAAACCTGTGAGGGGAGATTTATCCTGCCTCAGGCACAAAACCTGCCCTCAGCCCCCCCAGTTGGAGGGAAGCCTCCTTTTCAGAGCCGTGGTGGTGCATGGTTAGAATGCAGGATTGCAGGGATGACTCTGCCGACTGCCAGCAGTTCGATCTCAAGGTTGACTCAGCCTTCCATCCTTCTGAGGTTGGTAAAATGAGGACCCAGATTGCTGGGGGTGATATGCTGACTCTGTAAACCGCCAAGAAAGGGCTGTGAAGTGGTATATAAGTCGAAGTGCTATTGCTACTCAGTGCCTGGGAATAGGCAGCTGTTTGAGCGGACTGGATTTCTACTAACCTAAAGCCTTCCCTCGCTTTCCTTTCCCACATCTTAATATTCCTGGGCAGATCTTGAAGTCCGTTGGCAGGGGGCCATTTGGACGCAGGGGCTGAGTAGAAGCTTCCATGCTGTGGGGCTGCAGTGCCAGAGACCCAGGGCCAATTGCTCCCCTTCTCTCCCCCTGCAGGCTGAAACTGAAGTTCAAGCGAGGCAGCCTCCCCGCCATGATGCCCCTGGAGTTTGTGGGTTGCATTGGTGGCTGCGATGAAAATCTCAGGCAGATCCTAGACCTCAAGTACCTGCAAGGACCAGCCAGGGCTCCAACTCAGCCAAGGAATCCCCCCAAGGAAGCCCCTGGCCCCCTTAACGGCACCATCCACAGCCGTGGTCAGCGCCTGCTGGCTCCCGTGCCCCCTCCTCCTGTGCCGGCAGACAGGACTCCTCCCGCACTCGCCAATGCAGCCAGGAACGATGCCGTGATGTGCAACTGTGGCGAGGAGGCCCTGCTTCTCACCGTCCGCAAAGAAGGGCCCAACCAAGGCAGGCAGTTCTACAAATGCAACACCAGCAATTGCCGATTCTTCCTCTGGTCCGACCAGCTGGAGCCCGACCGGAGGCCCAACGGGACATCCGGGTTCCTGGCACCCCCCCAGGGCTCTTACCTGCCAGGGCAAAGGGGCTCCGCAGGGCCCCAGAGGACGGGCTCTGATCCCGGAGCCAGCGCTGGCCAAGGAGGCCCTCTCTGCAGGTGCAACCAGCCCGTGATAATCAGGACAGTACAGAAAGAAGGGCCCAACAAGGGGCGGCTGTTCCACACCTGCTCCAAGCCGCGTGAGCAGCAGTGCGGCTTTTTCGAGTGGGTGGATGAGAGCTTGTGGCCAGGTAGGTGAGGAGCGGGCAGGTTTGGTGGGTGGGCATGGTGGAACGTGCAGCTGAAGGGAGGGGGGAACGCTGGCAGCGACACCTCCATTTTCTGGGAAGGTGGTGCAGCGCATTCCAGAGGGGGACCAAGTTAAGCGGAGAGTCAAATCTTAGCAACCGTAAAACTTGGGCCCTTGAAATCCCAGCTGTGGAATTCTGGCATTTGAAGTCCACCAGCCTTAAAAGCTGCCAGGGTTGGGCACCTCTGGGTTAGACAGTTATAGCTTCTATCTGCTGGGTGTCGGCAAATAGAGGTACACCTGAGTGGGTCTCACCACTGTGTTGTGTTTGGACTTGGACCCGACAGCAAGGTTTGTATGATGCCCCTTTAAATAAACTTCCCTTATAAGCTTGGGACCTTGCCCAGTTCCAAAGGACAGGAATGTCCTGCCAGCAAGAGCTTGAAGTAGGAGAGAGGTGAGGGGCTGTAGCTTCTGCAGAGATGGCTTCCATTTTATTCCATCCAAAGGTGTTGGGAAAACGACGTTTAAACCCACCAGAGGATACCAAAATGGAGAGAATTCACCCTCAGGTGACTTAAAACTCCCCTTTCTCTTCCCGTTGCAGCCGCCTCCACCTTTCCTCCTTCCATGGGCGAGTGGGCCCAACGGGGGCCTGGGGCCAAAACGAAAAGATCAGACAGCGACTCTTCTTTGATGGCGCCTGCAAAGAAACCAAGGATGTGCAGCGTTTGCCACCAGCCTGGCCACACCAAGACCACGTGTCCCCAGAATCGCTGAAGCAGCATGGGCCACGGAGGCCCGTTGGCAAACGAGAGCCTTCTGAAAGGCTGGCCTTCTTCCTTGCAGGCTTCAATTCTCCACCTTAAGTTTCAAAATATAGGTGGGGCCGTGGAGGCAGGTGTTTCTCAACCGTGGCTGCTTGAAGGTGGGTGGACTTCAACTCCCAGAATTCTGGGCATGGAAGCCCTCCCGTCTTTAAACGGCCACGGTTGAGAAACACAACTTTAGACTGTAACACTATGCTGATGTTTTGATTTTTAAAAACTTTTCTTCTCTTTGGGAATTGAAACGAGGAAGGGGCGCTTCTCAAAAACCAGGAACTCACTGTAGGACTGATGCTTTCTTAGAGAATGTGGTTCCAAAGCTGAACAAACATTTCCTCTATACAAATCCTATTCCACCCTCCCTGCAACTGGAATAACCATAATTTATTCAAAAGAAAAATATGTGTGTACAAAACCCAGAGAGTTTAGTATTTTTAAAATTCCTCTCCTGCTCAATGCTATATTCTTAATGCTACGGGCAGCTTCTGCCTGCTCTCAACTGATGTGGAGAATATTTTTTAAATTAAAATATATATTTGGCTTAAGCTACAATGTGTTGGGGGTGCCGGTATTCAATCCCCTACATAAGCAGTACTGAAAACATCACAAGTTTACATCAGAAGTTGGTTCCTGGGTGCTCAGAAGACACCTGAGCTTGTTTGCTTGCTTTATTGATTTATTGATTTGTAAAAATCAGAAGAACCCTCTCCAGGGCAGCTGCCAAGCAGAGGGACCTCCGCAGCCCTCACTCCGAGCCCTGGAGAGAGCATTGCGTTCAGAGGTGCACATCCACAAGATTTCAGAACTCAAGCAATGGGGAAATCCGAGAGGAGGGCAGGCGAATCCTCTGCCCCCTCAGCCCTCCAGTCCTGCCCTAGGGAGAAAGACCAGGCTCCCTGGAGGAGGAGAACATCCGCTCTGACGGGCAAAGGAATCTGGCAAGAGAGCGAGTACAAAGGGCTTGCAATCAAGGGCCATTTTACTTCAAGAGCTAATACTTTCATTTCATTCGGTGCAAAAGAATTGCAATGGGGGGGGGGAGAAGGAGGGGGTGTGAACAGATCCCTTTCAAGTCTTCTCCATCCGCAAGGAAGCCAGGGCTCTCTCCACTTTACAAACCCAGCCCATCCGCAAGATTGGGTGCAGCTAACGCCTCGTACAAGGTGCAGCCGATCTCGTCAATCTCCTCCGGGAGCAAGTGGCTCAAGAGGTCAATCCTGTCATCGAAGAAGCAAGGGAGGGAACCTTTGGCCAGGTACTGGACCAGCTCCTCCAAGACCTGCTGGAGCCTCACGGCCAGCATGGCCTCTGGCCAGTCTGGCTCTGTTAGGCTCAGGTGGAGGATCACATGAGTCAAGTCACTGCTGGTTATTTTGCTCCAGAAAGGGTGTTTTTCAAATGTGGCCTTCAAGATGAGGAGGCAACACTGCCGGATGCCGCCGTCTCCGGCATCCAGCTCTTTCAGCTTGGAAACCTCCGCCGCGTAAAAACTCTGCTGCCAGAGGTTCTCCACAGGTTCCCCAGAAAAGGTGGCGAGGAAAACCTTGCCCTCCATTTCCACTATCGGGCAGAGGGTTATGTCCAGGAGGACCTGCTCGTGCCTGACTTCCAACTTCAGCTCCCTGGGAGCCATGGAAGGCCGGATGATGCATTCCAGCAGGCTGCCGATGACCGGCCAGTTGACGGAGGCCACCAAGGTCTTCAGGAGGGCGTCGTTGATCGAGTTGGACGATAAGTACCCGCCCACAATGAACTTGTCCCAAGGGCTACTCCCCCGTGTGAAATACTCCAGGCCACTCCGTTTGATCATCCCATACCACGAGTTATCCATGAGCGTCTCTTCCCCACGGATTAAGTGCCAAAGATGGTCTTCTAGAACCAAGGGAAGGTGGAAGACCACCTCCAGTTGGTGTTGGCCAACAAGGTCATCGCAAAGGTAGCCGCTCAGGGAAATGTTCTCAAAGGGCGGGTCCAAAGATTTGTTTTTCAGGAAGGTCTGCAGCTCCATCCGGATTTCTTCGGCCAGCTGCTTTCCAACAGCCTTTTCCGTCTCAGAGACGTAGATGTGATCCCTGTAGAATGAGAGAAGCTTCTCCTGAAGGGTGAGGCAGAGCAGGGACTTGGACTGCCCCAAAGAGACCCTGGAGGGCAGGGCAAGATCTTTCGGGTCTGCAAGGAAGAGAGAGAAAAGGATGTCAGTTACAGGAAACCCACAGCCGGCTCATTGACCGAATAGATCTCCTAGTTCAGGGGTCTCCAACCGCGGCCACTTTAAGACTTGTGGACTTCAACTCCCAGAATTCAAAGCAAAGCTGGCTGAGGAATTCTGGGTGTTGAAGTCCAGAAATCTTAAAGTGGCCAAGGATGGGGACCCCTGGTCTAGTCAGTCTGAGAGGAGGTCAGAGATGGAACCAAGGACCTGAAGAGCGAATGGATCTCCTTCCTTAGTTGTGTTCAAGCCAAAGCCGGACAATCATTAACCAGGGATGCTTTAATTTGGATTTTGGCACTTCTTAGGGACTTGGGATGGATGGGTTGGAACCAGGGGCCCCATCCAACTCTGGGGTTAGATATCTGGGGTTTAAGTGTACAAGGCCACCCTGGGAGAAACACCCCCCTCCTCCACCACCACAGGAGCATTGGATCAGGTATCCTCATGGAGTGGCCCCCTCCCCCACGCCCAACCTCACCTTGCGCAGGGGCAGCCGTGATGGGGGACAGCAGGGGCTCCTCGATATCTTGCCGTTGTGCTTTGGACACCCCCTTGATCAGGCTTAGCTCTTGCCAGCTCTCCTCCAGGGACTTCTGCTTGGCTTTTATGTCATCGTCATCGCCTGGTGGGCTGGTGGCTCCGTCAATGAACTGAAGGAGAGACCCCGCCCCAATTAGCAGGAGCCACTGTTCTCCGGAGGCAACCCCACCCTTCGCTGAAGGGGCAATATTTGCTTGCAGCCAGACGGCTAGAGGTTTCCTTGGGGAAACATCTGGGCACATCTGGAGCTCTATGAGGCTAGTTCCAGGCTGCTCTGCAACCAGGCGCCCTCACCCCAACACACACACACAAACACACACACCAATGTCAAAATAAGCTTTGAATGGCAAACTTCTTGAGAAGGGACGGATCCAGCCACAAATGTTGGCTAGCTGCCCATTTCATGTGTAAACAGATTGGCTTAACCGGGTTATTAACTTCACAACTATGGCAAGGAAGGTGGTATAATGGGGGCAAAACCTCGCTGAACAAATGTCTTGCTTAGCAACAAAAATTTGGGGCTCCATTGTGGTCGTTAAGTCCAGGACTACCTATACCTTTTCCTACTTTTTACGGTTCTAAACAGGCCACAACTGGGACATTTCAAGGACTGACTGGAAAGGCCATAACCTGCGTCATGAAATTAAAAAGCAACGTAGGTGGCACTTCTGCTCGGTTAATCCCTCCGCTTTCAAGATACGAGGCTCTGGCCTGTTCGGCTGGCAGCTGAACGAAGGGTTTACTTACCCCCCCGTCTCCCAACAAAATGCACCCACAACTGCTGCATGTGAGCCCACCCTCACACACACACCACACACATTTAATGCTCCACTGAGCCACAACAGAAGGAGAAGCATTAAAAGAAAAAAAAGGTGTTTGTGGGTCTTTTGCAAATGACAAATCCGCAAGTAATCCTCTGAGTTTCATCAGCCAAAAAGAGGCCAGCGGAAATATTTAGGACAAAAATAGGATTTCCCCAACCATCCCGAGCGGAGGTGCTTCTGCAGGCCTGACAGGTGAGCAAAGATGACCCACACATTCGCAACTCACAACGTCCACTAACAAAAGGCAGCTAGCAACGAGCCGGGCCTGCTCCCTAAAGGCACAAGATACACGGGTCGCCCGTGGCAGAGAAGGGCCGGTTGGTCTCACCCTCTTGACCGCCAGTGTTGCCAGGGCCAACACAGCTGCACCGCTGACCCCCAGCACCACCCGGGCGTTGGCCAGCACCAGGTCAACCAGGCTGCCCAGGCTGCTCTCGTCCTGCCTCTTGCCCTGCTTGCCAGCATAGGATGCCATCGTCCGTCTCCAGAAGCCAGTGCCAACTTGGCTAGTGCCACGGGAAAGTCTTTATAGGCGCAACCAAGAGAAGGCAGGAAGATTCCACGAGGACCAGAGCATTCTTGGAAGCTTTCAGGCCTGGAAGAGGCAGAGAAGAGAATTAGCCACCGAATTATCTACCTGGCTCTCTCAGTGACTTCAACTCCCAGAATTCCCCAGTCGGCATTCTGGGAGTTGAAGTTCACCCATCTTCAAGCTGCCAAGGGTGACAAACATCGATCTCTCTCCCTTCCTTCTACCTACCTACCCACCTATCGTGTTTCTCAACCTTAGGACCATTGAGATGGGTGGACTTCAATTCCCAGAGTTCCCCAGCCAGCTTAGTTTGTTTTTTGCCCTGGCCAACATTAGTTACATGCTGAAGGATTGCTGGACACGAGGTCACCAGGGACCAAAAGGTAATAAATCACCAATGCCTGATGATTTCAAAGCGACCCAATCCCATCCGTATTTTGGTTCTCTCCTGGGGGTCTCCACACGTCAGAGCTCCACACCTTTTGCACCCTTTAACGTGGATGGCCTTCAACTCCCAGAATCCCCCAGGCTCCCTGCTGTAAAGTACCCACCCAGAGAAAAGAGTCAGTCAAGAGTCCATCCACCAGCAGCCAATCTCGGTGGGGCCAAAGCAGTGCCTTCCTCCCCCGCCACAATCCAGCTGGCATTTATGAGTCAGGACACTCCGTAAGGCGTCGCCATGGGGATCCAGAACCATGCAAAATCCAGCCCGGATCCTGCCAGCCACAGAAAGCCGCCAGCTTTCGGTCCAGGTGGCTTCCCCTGTCCAGATCCAGAATAAAAGTGCTTTGCTGCAGATGCCGCCCCCGAAGCCAGCAGGGTCTGCCAGCCAGAGGCCCCCATAAATGTCCTTCACTGGAGCTCAGTGAATTCTCCCACCCGTCCCCAGACCTCCAAGGACAGACAGCTGAATCCCTCAACTCCGGAGCAGGCAGGGTCAGGTTTCTGGCTGCTATTTTTGGAGCAGGGTAACAATATTTCCGGTGCTCAGGCAGTCTCCCCATTGCCAGCCAGCTCCCCAGGCTGAAATCAAGGCAGGGATGGGCCAGACGCCACAATGGGCCGACAAGCAGAGGGCTCCTAAGCATGTGCAGAATGCACTGCCCAGTAACTCAGAGGCCCTTGTCCAGCTGAATGCAGCCAACAAACTCAGCTCATTTTGTGCCTGTGCTGCTTTCAGCGGCCAATTTCTTAGAAGGGAGCCTAACCGAGCCCCCTGACCCATTTCTTCCGGGATCGAAGGAATCTTTACTTGGACCACACCTGCAATTTTAGGGTGGCCGTTCTCCCAGGTTCCACACCCCTGCCATTTCACATTTCCCCCTGTATTATTAATTCTGTTTATGGCCTGGCTTGGATACGCTTGAAAAGGATTTTGGGGGGAGAGGGGAGAACTGGAAAATGACCTTTTCTAGGCTAAATCCTAGAAGCTGGATGAGGCCAGTGGCCCGGGGTGGGTCTGACCCCTCTCCATACCTCAATATGCACCATCAAATAATGCACCAGCCAGCAAAGTGACAGAGTCTGCAAGGGCTGTTTCTCTCAAGGTTTAATCCCCCACCCCAGCCTTTCCAGCACACCAAACTGGTCCCCCCACCTCTCTGACAGTCCGAGAGCTTTGAGCCCACTGGGCTGTTGCAAAATTACGGCTTGTCAAGAAAGCAGAAAACAAAACCTCAGATTTTGCAGGGTCACCCAGGAAACTAGATGTGTGGTACAAAATGGGTGGGTGGGATGATGATACCAGGAATCCTAAACTGGAATCCAAAATAAATGGGGGCTATCTAGCATGGAATTTAGTTATATTGCTTGCGCCAGGAGGCAGACTTACCACCACCACCCTTTCTCCCTTCCCTTTTTGTCAAAAGCCACAATAGGAGGTGTCATGCTAGAGACCTCAGCAGAGGCGGCCAGGCTGCAGATTCCAGTCCCCTCGGGCCTTTGTGGCTACTAGAAAAATGTGTTAATTTAGAAATTCCTGATGGCTGCCAGTGAAAAATAATTCTGGATGGGTAAAAACCAAAACCCAAGGAAAACACAGCACAATATGACCCCCCCCAAACTGAACAAAAGGTGAAAAATAATCATACAATCATCCAGACATTGTATAACTAACCCATAACAGAAAAGCACCTCAATTGGGCTCCACTAAACATCCCAGCCCTGATACCTGGGGGAGAGCCAGGCCTTGGGACCTATAGGTTTTTCTTGGGGGGGGGGGTGTCATATAGAGTAGCTGCCAAGACAGGGAAGAACGGTTTGGAGAGGAAACAAGGCACGCCAACCCTGCAAGACGGCCAGTCTTCATTAAGAAGAGACCCCCCCAACACAAAGACCCTGGTGCCTAAACCCCCTCCTCTCCACCAAAGGGCCTTTGCCCATGTTGCAGGGGTCTCCTCACAGGCCAGGCCCTCCTGTAGCCAGAAGGCTCCTTGGAGGAGGAGGAGGAGGAGGAGGACTCTGACCCAGGGGACAGATTGGCCACCGTGCAAACGTGCCCAGCTCCCCAACTCCGCGGCTTAAACAAATAGAGGCAGACTTTGCCATGAAAAATCGGGCAGACTTTCAGCCCCTTCTTCATTTCAACAAGGCGGCGGCTTTGCACCCAGCCGGGAAGACCCCCTCCCCTTCCAAGACCCCCTCTCTTTCCAAGACCCCCTCCCCTTCCAAGACCCCCTCCCCTTCCAAGAGCCTTTCCCAAGACCCGCTGCCAGACCGCCTCCCTTGCCCCGAC